>ML374602.1:0-66886 GCA_005239525.1 Nicotiana knightiana | reverse complement strand
CTTTTTTTTTTTTTTTCTTTCTGCTCGTTTTCCTTCTTCTTCTTTTTTTCCGTTTGAAGCTTTCTGCTTCGTTTTCCTTAGAAGGGTGTCAGATAACCCTTTTCAATTTTTGTATAAGTTGTAATGGGCTTCGGCCCTTTATTTGACATTCCTTACCTTTTTCCTTTTTTTTGTTTTGTTTATTTAGTGAATTCTTCTTCTATTTTTTAAAGTTAGTTTTTTTATTATATTATATTATTATTATTATTTTGTTAATGACTAATACACCCTTATTAAAAATATAGGGTATTACATCCTTATGAAATTCGGTCCCCAAATTTAACTCAAGTACGTACCTGTAGACTGGAATAAATGGGGATACTTCGCTTGCATATCTTTTTATACTTCCCAAATAGCTTCTTCAATGGTATGTTTTCTCCATAAAACTTTAACGAACACAATAAATTTTTGATCGTAGCTTTCTTACTTGTCTATCAACAATTGCCATCGGCTCCTCCTCGTAAGACAACTTATCATCAAGCGGTATAGCAGGTTCCTCAAGCACCTGAGATGAGTCTGATATACATTTTCTTAGCATTGAGACATGAAATACTGGATGAATAAAGGATAACTCAGGAGGAAGTTCCAAACGATAAGCCACAGCTCCCACTTGGCCTAGTATCTCATACGGTCCTATAAACCTGGGGCTCAAATTGCCTCTTTTCCCAAACCGCATCACCCATTTCATAGGAGAGACTCGTAGGAACACTTTGTCCCCAATTGCGAACACTAAATATCTTCTTCTCTTATCAGCATAAGACTGTTGACTACTTTGAGCTGTAAGCAATCTTTGTCTGATCAACTGGACCTTGTCCATAGCTTCTTGTACTAGGTCAGGTCCTAATAAGTTAGTCTCACCAGCTTCAAACCATCCAATAGGAGAACGAGATCTTCTACCATACAATACTTCGTACGGTGCCATTTGAATACTAGAATGGAAGCTATTGTTGTGAGCAAATTCAGCTAAAGGTAGATTCTCAACTACCTCCAAACTCAAGAATGCACGCTCTCAACATATCCTCCAAGATCTGTATAGTATGTTCAGATTTCCCGTCTGCCTGTGGATGAAATGCAGTGCTAAGATCTACTCATGTACCCAATACTTCTTGAAAATATTTCTAAAAGTGTGAAGTAAATTGTGATCCTCTATTAGAGATGATGGATATTGAAACTCCATGACGTCGGACAATTTCGTTCACAAATATCTGTGTATACCTCACTCCACCATATGTAGTCTTCACCGGAAAAAAGTGTGCTAATTTCGTCAGTTGATCTATCATAACCTCTAAGAATTCGTGGTAGACCGGTGACAAAATCCATAGTAATTCTTTCCCATTTCCACTCTGGAATCTCAATTTGTTGTAACAGTCCTGCGGGTCGCTGATGCTCAGCCTTGACCTGCTGACAAATCAAACAACTAGAAACAAAGTTAGCAACATCTTTCTTCATACCTTCCCACCAATAAAATTGCTTCAGGTCATGGTACATTTTTGTGGATCCAGGATGTATGGTGTATTTAGAGTTGTGGGATTCTTCAAGAATAGCATGTCTCAATCCATCTACATCTGCTACACATAGCATGTCACCCATTCGAAGAACACCATCACTTTGAACAATCCTATCCTTGCTTTTTGTCACGCCCCAAACTTGGTCCTGGACGTAACACGGCACTCGGTGCCTGACTACATGTGACCGAGCGAACCAACTGGCTAGCTGAATCAATGTGTGATATAATAACATATTGAATGCAGGATATAAACTAACACATGTTGGTATACTGAAAGTCTAAACGATGTAAATCAAATGCGGAAACACTAATATAAGTTTGAAATATATATGTAGCAACATTGCTTAACCTTAAATGCCTGTGACTTTGTCTAACTGTTACTCTAGTCTATGAAGCCGCTAATGAAGTACTGAATACACTGACTGTCTAAAAATAATGAATATTGTAAGGTAATGATAATGCCCCGAAAGAACTGGGGATCACCAAATAGCTGGTACGAAAATCCTAGCGCTCTGAATTGTCAACCTGTAAATCATACCTGCATCGTGAGATGCAGGCCCCGGGTAAAAAGGGACGTCAGTACATTTGAATTGCACTGGTATGTAAAGCAACTGAAATAAAGAATTATAAATACTAAAACTGAAACTAAGCTGATGACTGAGAATTGATAATTGATAACTGAAATGATAACTATTGAAACTGAAAATGATAACTAATAATTGAACTGAAAGGAAGTAAGGATATGAATACTCCCTCTTCTGAATGATGAACAACCTGTTTATGTGAATAAGCTACGGCCTCGGGCCCAATATATATGTGCACAAGCTACGGCCTCAGGCCCAAGTATACGTACACATAACTACGGCCTCAGGCCCAAAAATACATAAAGCATAAACAACGGCCCCAGGCCCAAACATGCATAAAGCATATAAACTACGGCCTCAGGCCCAAATACAGGTGTTCGACATTCAGGAACTGAGAATCATACTGAAATACATGATGTTGAAATACTGAACCATATTGAGTTACATGATACTTGAATGTTGAATAGAGCTAGACTGAGACATGTATTCATGAACTGATTATGAAAATTGAAACTTCAATTGTTTATGACATGCTGAGTAATCTAGACTGAGACTCATGGGCATCAAACCCAAGTCTATATTGATTACGCACTGATTTCACAACATTTAGAATGGAAGTCATGAACGAGTTACGAAGCTAGAGAATAGAAGTTCTGCAACTATTCAAGTAACTAGGCTTAACTATATTTCCGAGGTAATTGGTAGCGTGGTAAAAGAAACATAGTGTAGGGAGGATCATTAACATTACCAAACATAGAGAGTTAGACTCACATACCTTAAGTTCCTGCTCTTGATCATAATACAACAATTTCCAACCCTTTCAACTTTAATCTATATCAATACAAGTCAAAGTGATTCCAAATTAGCAACAATAGTCATGTTTTGGTCACTTAGGCGTTTTCTTAAACACTTGGTGGCATAAAGATTCATAGCCCTTATTAATGGTGTTTCTACACCCAATAACCCATTCTCTTGCTCCTAGATAAATTCTAAAGTCTCAAATGGTTATAATCAACATTATTCTTCATCACCCATAAGGTAAGCAACACCCTTAACAAATAATCAACAATCAACAACCCAAACTTATAACCGTTCATGCTTTTCTATCAAACCCATCAACACATAACTCATGAACTAGAGTCTATAATCATTATCCAATGTTAGAATCAATTAGAGGTGAAGACATTACCTTTTTTTGAAGGTCAATCCCCTTGAATTCGAGTTCTAGGGTTCTTTCACTCAACAATGAAATCCCAATCAAATATATAATGATATGGAGGGTTTAACCATGTTAATAAGGCGTTGGGGAATTGAAACAAACTTATAATCGCCATTAGAACTTATCTTGGATGGTGGAGGGACCTTTAAGGAGTTAGATTTTTGAGAGCTCCCCTTTCTAGAGCAAGTTTTTATGTTTTGGGGCTGTGCGGGACGAAATAGGGCTTTAAAAATGACTCTCCAAGACCGCCCCCACGCACCTGTAGGCCTGACCACGGTCTCGACCGCGGTAAATTGCAGGAACACTGCCGCATAACCACGGTCGCGGTCCGGGGCGTGGTGATTGCGCACTACTCTGTAAAACACGCATAACTTTTTTCAAAGAGATCCATTTGGGCTTCATAATATATCGTTGGAAAGCTATTTTAAAGGCCTACAACTTTTATATTTTTTGTTTTCCTAAATTCCTTATATATTGTCACCAAACCCTTCTAGAAGACGGACCTTCTGTAAACTTAGTCGATTTTGTCGAATCTTATGCACCTCACTTTCCATCTTGATTTTGAAACAACTATTTTCACTCATACTCATCCCTATAGGACTTCATATGTCTAATATATCAAATTAATACTTATTTAACATATCCATACCTAACCCCAATGTACGGGGTGTTACATTATCTCCCCATTGGGATCATTCGTCCTTGAATGATTGTCGTGACTATAACTTCTACTAACTCCGGACCTTAAATGGGTCTGGTGGAAACATGAACTTGCATTATTACTTGCATACTAAACTGAATGAATACATGATCACTGAACTCCTGAGATACTGAACTGAATGATTACTAGATTGACTGAATATTGGTCTGTCATGGATACATGGATACTGAACTAACATAGATATAGGAATATTGAATTGGAACGAATATTTGAGAATTGAACTAACATCAATATCAGAGAACTAAGTTGTCACGAATATCTAAGTATTGGGCTGACATGAGTAGCTGAGTATTAGAAACTTGAATGTTATAACATGAAACGTGAACTACTGGATGTACCACCACTAATTCTGGTGGCAACTCCAACTCATAAGCTAATTGAACGATCCTTTGCAAGATTCTATATGGCCCAATATAGCAGGCACTATGCTTCCCCTTCTTCTCAAATCTCATAACGCCTTTCATAGGCGAAACTTTCAGAAACACCCAATCATCAACTTGAAACTCTAGGTCTCTATGTTGCACGCTCGAATAGGACTTTTGGCGGCTCTGAGTCATTTTCAAACGCTCTTGAATCAACTTATTGGCAAGAAGTGTGCTGAATTGGTAAGTAGATTTACAATCACTCAATCAAATCATGCTTCCAAATTGAGTAAGATAATCTTGTTATAAATTCCATATTTACCATCTCCACTCAAAATATATGTATTCTGTGGTAAAACACTAGGCTTTTTGCTGCTCGACTTTCACTTACTGATAATTCAGACACTTGGACATAAAGTCTGCAACGTACTTTTTCATGTCGTTCAACCAATAAATCTCCTTGGTCATGATGCATATTTGGGGAAACTGGATGGAAAGAGTACCTGGAATTATGGGCTTCTAACATTATCTTCTCTCTTTAAGTCTATCTATGTCTGGAATACACAATATGTCTTGGTACCTCAAAGTACCATCATCTCCCCCTTATTCAAAAGTCATCGTCTTATACTTGTGAATCTCCTCTTTCAACTGCAACACATAGGGATCATCAAATTGTTTCTCCTTCTCTTCGGCTGCTAAGGGAGAACAAGTCCTGTTCTAGACAACAACTTCATCTTCTTCGGAGTCTGTAGTCGAACTCCTATCTTGGCTGGTGAACTTCATTCACCAGAATTCTCTTATATACCTCAATCATGAGTTATACTTCCCACACTTTATCTTCTTAATCACTTCCTGAAAACACTTATAGTACTATTGTGAACTAAGTCTTTGACATGTACTCTAAATTTTAGAGTCCCGTGCAGTGGCACTACTCTCATAACACATAAATATGCATGATTTTATAGCTTTTCTGTGATCACTTTATCATCAATAACTAAGCTCGGTGATCATTCTACTCACTTTGTGTTTCTTACACATGCTAGGCATAATCCCTATGGTAATTATACAATTTTTCCTCATTACCAAACTGATTTTCTTTTTCATATCCAGTGCTAACTATTTGAGTTTTATCTAGACTTACTGATGGTTTTCATATCACCTCTTAGACTAAGGGTCTTATACTTGGGGATCCTTCTCTTTTTGTTGGGATCCAAATAACTTTCCTTATTTTATGCAATTCTTTGCACTCTACGTCAATGACGACTACTCTTCTAACTTACTTCAGAGTTAGGAAAAACTAAATTATTCACATAACGGAAAGCTAATTATTCGCAACTATCATACACAATCTTAATAATTTAACTCTGCTCACACTGTCAGTGTTGGAGAAACCACATTTCGATAATTCCTAAAGGTTATTATTCTATAGCTTGCTCTCTCACTGCTAGCTGATTATTTATTTTTCCACTACCACTGTACTTCGGTTTTAACTTAAACTTTTCGGGTTCTAACATGAGTTCGGTGTTTCAAACTGTTACCCACTCACCATCGTTAACTTTACCAAGTAAATCAAACATACTAACTATTCTTTTAGTAACTACTTGCTAGCATCATGTGTTCATGTTCTTCTTTGAATAACTAAAGTGAAGCATAAAGCAATTTCTAACTTCCCTCACCATTCGACCCTGTTCTACGGTCACATACTTATCTCCCCTTTGTTTTTGAACTATGTACATGGATCACACTTATAGAAAGTTCATATGTCTTAAACGAAATTGGAATATCTAACCCCAAACTTTCTATACACTTCAAAATCACTTCAGACTATGACCTCCGGCCTAAACACAGAGTCACATCATTTGAAGGGGAAATGTCATATCTTTTATCTCACAATAATAGCCACTTCTTATAGTAACTTACTAACATGGTACTTCCAGTTCTGATTTGTATAAATCTAAACAACTTAAAATCATTCCCTAAAATTCAATATTTTTTGTTTATGGTTCTCATTTCGTACATCATATTATTCTTAGCTATATTTCTCATGGGCTCTTTTCTGTCCAAAACTATAGTGATCAATTCTATGTCTGTTGCGGTTGAATTCTTAACCTGATACACCGTGGGGTCTGACATACGGATACACTACCATACACATATGATAAATCGCTTCATGAACTATCCGGTGAGTCTTGGGTCTTAATCCCTAAAACATGTGAAGATTTTACTATAATCACTGTTACTTACATTTTCTTTGAGCATCTATATGCATCATTGTATACTTACAAGCCTCCAAAAATCTTGATACACTGAAATTTGGAGATTTGGTAACTGAATAACAAATAACTGGCTTACTGAATAACCATAAACTTGCTAATTGAAAGATTGTATAACTGGTAATTGAGGTAAAGTGATAACCATAGAACATGATAACTACTTTTGTACTTTCTGATAAGGTTATGCTCTAATCTGTACTACTACCCATTGTATCCCACTTTTAACATCATCTCATGTCTCATTTGTTACCAACCTATACTCCATAATTATACCCCAATGGGAAATCATCATATCTAGAAGCTTGGGTTTTTCTTGCCCGTCACTTGGGCATTAGATACGTATGAAATTTGATAGGAACAGAAGGTTAAATGTTGCCCCAAGCTTCATGGCACGATCTAGAGTAGAAACAAGTGAGACAATCCTGGATGTCTTGGTAGTTAACCATTTATATAAGTGGCCGGCACACACATATAAAGGAAACTCCACTGGAAACGGCTTCATAGACTCCCTAGGACTCTTGAACCTAGTGCTCTGATACCAAGCTTTGTCACGCCCCGAACCTGGGCCTGGACGTAACACGACACTCGGTGCCTGACTACATGTGACCGAGCGAACCAACTGGCTGGCTGAATCAATGTGTGATATCATAACATATTGAATTCAGAAGATAAACTAACACATGTTGATATACTGAAAGTCTAAACGATGTAAATTAAATGCGGAAACACTAATATAAGTCTGAAACATATATGTAGCAAAATTGCTTAACCTTAAATGCTTGTGACTCTGTCTAACTGTTACTCTAGTCTATGAAGCCGCTAATGAAGTACTGAATACACTCACTGTCTAAAAATAATAAAGACTGTAAGGTAATGATAATGCCCTGAAAGAACTGGGGATCACCAAATAGCTGGTACGAGAATCCTAGCGCTCTGAATCGTCAACCTGTAAATCATTACCTGCAACGTGAGATGCAGTCCCCGGGCATAAAGGGACGTCAGTACATTTGAATTGCATTGGTATGTAAAGTAACTGAAAGAAAGAATTATAAATACAACTGAAACTAAGCTGATGACTGAGAATTGATAATTGATAACTGAAATGATAACTATTGAAACTGAAATGATAACTGATAAATGAACTGAAAGGAAGTAAGGATATGAATACTCTCTCTTCTGAATGATGAACAACCTGTTTATCTGAATAAGCTACGGCCTCGGGCCCAATATATATGTGCACAAGCTACGGCCTCAGGACCAAGTATACGTATATATGACTACGGCCTCAGGCCCAGCCCAAACATGCATAAAGCATATAAACTACGACCTCAGGCCCAAATACAGGTGTTCAACATTCAGGAACTGAGAATCATACTGAAATACATGATGCTGAAATACTGAACCATACTGAGTTACATGATACTTGAATGCTGAATAGAGCTAGACTGAGACATGTATTCATGAACTAATTATGAAAATTGAAACTTCAACTCTTTATGACATGCTGAGTAATCTAGACTGAGACTCATGGGCATCAAACCCAAGTCTATATTGATTACGCACTGATTTCACAATGTTCAGAATGAAAGTCATGAACGAGTTACGAAGCTAGAGAATAGAAGTTCTGCAACTATTCAAGGAACTAGGCTTAACTATATTTTCGAGGAAATTGGTAACGTGGTAAAAGAAACATAGTATAGGGAGGATCATTAACATTTCCAAACATAGAGAGTTAGCCTCACATACCTTAAATTCCTTCTTTTGATCATAATACAGCATTCTCCAACCCTTTCAACTTTAATCTATATAAATACAAGTCAAAGTGATTCCAAATTAGCAACAATAGTCATGTTTTGGTCACTTAGGCATTTTATTAAACACTTGGTGGCATAAAGCTTCATAGCCCTTATTAATGGTGTTTCTACACCCAATAACCCATTCTCTTTCTCCAAGATAAATTCTAAAGTCTCAAATGGTTATAATCAACATAATTCTTCATCACCCATAAGGTAAGCAACACCCTTAACAAATAATCAACAATCAACAACCCAAACCTATAACCGTTCATGTTTTTCTATCAAACCCATAAACACATAACTCATGAACTAGAGTCTATAATAATTATCCAATGTTAGAATCAATTAGAGGTGAAGACATTACCTTTTTTGAAGTTCAATCCCCTTGAATTCGAGTTCTAGGGTTCTTTCGCTCAACAATGATGTCCCAATCAAATATCTAATGATATGGAGGGTTTAACCATGTTAATAAGGCGTTGGGGAATTGAAATAAACTTTGAATCGTCATTAGAACTTACCTTGGATGGTGGAGGGACCTTTAAGGAGTTAGGTTTTTGAGAGCTCTCCTTTCTAGAGCAAGTTTTTATGTTTTGGGGTTGTTGGGGACGAAATAGCGCTTTAAAAATCACTCTAAGACTGCCCCCGCGCACCTATAGGCCTAACCACGGTCTCGACCGCGGTAAATGGTAGGAACACTGCCACATAACTGCGGTCGCGGTCCGGAGCGCGGTCCAGGGCGTGGTGATTGCGCACTGTTCTGTAAAATGTGCATAACGTTTTGCATATACATCCATTCGGGATCCATAATATATCGTTGGAAATATATTTCAAATTCCTACAACTTTCATGTTTTGAGTTGTCCCAAATTCTTTACACCTTTCACCAAATCCTTCTGGAAGACGGACCTTCTGTAAACTTAGTCGATTTTGTTGAATCTTATGCACCTCACTTTCCATCTTGATTTTGAAACAACTATTTTCACTCATACTCATCCCGATAGGACTTCATATGTCTAATATATCAAATTAATACCCATTTAATATATCCATACCTAACCCGAATGTACGGGGTGTTACACTTTTACCTGCTAAGGCCTCATCTCTATATTTGCATAATCGTTCGTCCTCATATTGGGTGGCCTTAATGCGCTCAACTAATGAAGACTTAGCCTGAGCACAAGCCAACAATGCCTCTGAATTTCCGACACAAAATCCGATACATGTACTTCTAGTCTCTGAATATCTTTGGCCAAAAGTCTCTTTGCAGGAGCTATATGCGCCAAACTCCTCATAGATTTTCTGCTCAATGCATCAGCCACCACATTGGCTTTTCCAGGATGATACAAAATATAACAATCATAATCTTTGAGTAATTCCATCCAACGACGCTGCCGAAGATTCAGATCGCTCTGCTCAAAGATATACTTCAAACTTTTATGGTTAGTATAAATCTCACAAGTCTCGCCATATAGGTAATGCCTCCAAATTTTTAGAGCAAATACCACTGCAGCCATCTCCAAATCATGTGTAGGATAGTTTTGCCCGTGCTTTTTCAATTGTCTCGAATCATAAGCAATAACGCGACCATTTTGCATGAGAACACATCCTAATCCCACCCTCAAGGCATCACAAAATACTGAAAATCCTCCAGAACCTGATGGCAAGGCTAATATTGATGCAGTTATCAGACACGTTTTAAGTTTCTGAAAGCTTTGCTCACATTCCTCCGTCCACTAAAACTTTGCATTTTTCTGTGTTAGCTTGGTCAGTGGCGCTGCTATTCTGGATAAATCCTACACAAAACGCCTGTAATAGCCTGCTAAGCCTAAAAAGCTGCGAATTTCTGTAAGAGAAGTAGGCCTGGGCCATTTCTGCACAGCTTCTTTCTTCTTAGGATCTACCATAATTCCATCTTTGGATACAACATGCCCTAGAAATGGTACTGAGTCTAGCCAAAATTCACACTTCGAGAACTTAGCATAAAGACGATGTTCTTGCAATGTCTGCAACACAGTCCTGAGATGATTCTCGTGTTCTCCTTGGCTACGAGAATATATTAGGATATCATCAATAAATACTATTACAAATTTATCCAGAAACGGGTTGAACACCCTATTCATTAAATCCATGAATGCAGCTGGAGCATTAGTTAGTCCGAAAGGCATCACAAGGAACTCATAGTGTCCGTATCGAGTTCTGAAAGCAGTCTTAGAAATATCTTCATCTTTGATTCTAAGCTGATGATAACCAGAACGGAGGTCAATCTTTGAAAAGTGGGCAGCTCTTTGTAACTGATCGAACATGTCATCTGTACAAGGCAAAGGATATTTATTGTGTATTGTTATCTTGTTCAATTGCCTGTAGTCAATGCACATTCTCAAGGATTTGTCTTTCTTTTTTTATGAACAGTACTGGCGCAACCCATGGAGATATACTCGGTCTGATAAAATCCTTCTCTAACAAATCATATAGTTGTTGTTTTAGCTCCTTCAACTCTGCTGGTGCCATCCAATATAGCGGTATTGATATGGGTTGTGTGCCAGATGGCAAATCAATACCAAAAATCTATTTCTCATACTGGAGGCAATCCTGGAAGATCCTCAGAAAATACATCAGAAAATTCTCTCACTACTGGAACATTTTCTATACTAATTGTTTCCTTTCTTGTGTCATTTACAATATCTAAGAGACCCAAGCAACCTTTCTTCAGAAGTTTTTGAGCCTTCATAAAAGATACAATTTTGCAAGTCTCTGGAACCTGACCCCCTTTCAGAACAAAACTAGGTTCGTTTGGTATCTCAAACATGACTATCTTTGCATGAAAATCGACGATAACATAGCAAGAAGATAACCAATCCATTCCCATCTGCATGTCAAAGTCAATCGTATCAAGTACAATAAGATCAGCTAGAGTATCTCTACCCTCAACCCGTATCTGACAAGCACGATACACGTATTCAGCTAATAGATACTCTCCAACAGGAGTAGCAACTAGAAAAGGATCATTCAATAGCTCAGGCTATCTGCTAAACCTCAAAGCAAAGTACGAGGACACATAGGAGTGGGTAGATCCCGGATCAACCAACGCAAGTGCATCAAATGAACAGACAGAAAGAATACATGTAACCACAGCATTCGAGGCCTGAGCATCCTGTCTAGTAAATGCAAAAACTCTCACCTGACCTCTACCAGCATTCCCTTGTCCTTGAGTCACAGTAGCATGGCCCCCAGCACCTCGACCTTTATTTCTTGTACCTGTAGCACATGTAGTATTACGAGTAGTCTGAGTAGGTGCAGCTGACTGAATAGAAGCCTGGTTGAAATTCCTCGGAGGTTGAGGGAAATCCCCCAAGTGATGTCCCAGTTGGCCACACCTAAAGCACTCTCTCGTTAGAACACGACATTGGCCCAAATGTGATCTACCACAGGTCTGGCAGACTGAAGTACTGGCAAATATCTTCCCAGAATTACGATGTCCAGATGATGATGGTCCCCTAGTACCCTGTCTGTAAGGTGGTCTATATGTGGACTGTGAAGACAAGTGTGTCCCTGCCTGAGAACCCTGTTGTTGTTGTCCTTGATTTCCTGCTTTTTAATTTTCACTAAAACCGCCACTGAAAGACCCTCCTATATTGGCCTTCTTACGTAAATCGCTAGTTGCACGCTCATCACGTCCCTTGTTTTCAATTTTTCTAGCAAGGTTGACTGCACAGAGTAGGATAAAGTCTTCATCTGTGGAGCTACTGCAGTGTATAACCGACCAACCAATCCATCAACGAACCTCTGAACTCGAACTTCTTCGATAGACACTAAGTACGGAGCATATCTAACCAGCTTACAAAACTTGGTGTTATATGTTAACACATCCAAATCTGGAGTCTGAAGCAATCTCTCAAATTCTCTAGAATATTTTTGCATCAGGCTGCGTGGAATAAAATGATTCATGAACAACTTAGTGAACTCGTCCCATGTCAGTGGTGTTGCTCCTGTTGGCCTTCCTAGAAACATAGTTTCATACCAGGTATTGGCCATATCCTCTAGTTTGTATGATGCGAGCTCCACGGCTATCTCACTAGAACATCCTAGAGCATGTAATGCCTTGAGTGTCCCATCCAAGAAACTTTGAAAATCTGCTTAATTATCAGAACCTGTGAATTTTGGTGATTTCAATTTCAGGAACTCTTGTAGGGATACTTCTTTATTTCCGAAAGTTTGAGTCTGTAAGTGCTTGTGTCTGTAAAGTATCCTGAGGAGCTCAACTTACACACTGAGTAGGAACCAATGTCTCTAACACATTCAATAGTCTTGCCACTGCGTCTGCAGGTAAGGCAACAGTAGGTACAACAGTTGGCACTGGTGGTGGAGTGGCCTGAACACCCTGCCCTTGCACTTGGTCTGGCATAGAAACTTGGGGTTGACCCATGTTCCCAACTTCAGGTTGAGGAGCAGTATGTCTTCTAGTTTGATGAGCTCCAACTTGACCGCCACCCCTGGTAGTACCGCGTCCAACACCACGTACAGCAGATGAGGGTGTGCGTGTCCTAGCCATCTATGAAAGAAATATTCCAAAGTCAATTTCAAGTTATCTCAATGCACGATCAAAGAATGAAATAAGGGAAAACATTTAGAAGGAGCAGCAGTGTGATAATTCTATTAACAATAGTTTTTCCTATTAAGTTCTCACTGAATAAAGGGGTATTAGAATTACCTGGAGGGGATGTGATTGGGTCATGAATCTTACCAGATGTGGAGTATATCACCTTTAGATTATGATTGGTTCTTTTCCTTTTAGGGAATACTACTGTTTTCCAGGTATCATTCTTGGGCATGTGTGATCCATCTTCCATATTGTCTTGAAAGGCATCAAAGTCCTTGGATTGGCTGATAGGATGATCTCCTTCTGGATTGGAAGACATGTTCTTTGGAAATATGTATTTGCAATTGGCCATTGAATGCCCAAGTCTGCCACATTTTTTACAATGAAAATTGTCTCCCTCATAGTAAATTTCTTGCTTGTGTTGGCCAATAAAAACAAAGGGGGTAACTGACACTTCTAGTGGAATTTCAATACAAAGTCTCGCATATCTACCTCTAAGGGTTGAGGATGTGCATGCATCGATCTTCAGTAATTTACCAATGTTGTTTCCAACTTTCTTTAATATTAATCCATCGTAGAATTCAGTTGGCAATTGTGGTAGACGTATCCAAACGGCTGCTTGGGATATTTTTGTCTTCGAAGCAATAAAATTTGGAACCCATTTTTGGACTAATAGGAAGTGACCAAAAATAAACCAAGGTCCATTATGAAGAACTTTGAGCATACTATCTTCATTGTTAAACTTTGTAATATAATAATCAGACCCTAGATCGATCAGTGGAAAATTTTTTAATTTCCACAAGCCTTGAATTTTTCTTTTAAGTAAGTGGTGTTGGATCCTCATTCCTTGAAGCTTTATAATTGTTGAGAATCTCCATGAGTAATATATTCTTTGGAGGTCCTCTGGAGATAATTGAATTTGTTGTTCACCATCTGAGTGGGTGACTTTATTATATTGGTAAAAAAGAGCTTCACACGTGTAATAAATCTTGATGACTCAATAATCTACGTGGAGCAATAAAGATACGACAGCTGGACAGGACTCTATGAAGAGGTATAAGGCAAAAAGGCACGGAAAATCACACTCATGGGTTAATTAGCTACGAAAGTCTCAACCTGATTGAGAAAATGAAGAGACACGGTCAAAAGTGTATTTGAGCAGAATAAAGGGCAGATTCAGAGATCTTTAAATTAGAGATCCATACGTTACACAACATTCACACAACAGTTACGGTTGATTCATTGTAACGTTACATTAGAGTCGTAATTAGTCATTAATGCTCAATCACCGAAAAAGGCAGACGTTATATTAGGAAATTCCCTATATAAAGGAGAAAAATATAACCTGTAAAGGAGAGAAAAAGAAAATATTCGAACTACTATTGCAATATACTTACTTTTTGTGCATCTTACTGCTTTCCATTTTCGAGCTTTCCTACCATTATAATCTTATTCTTTGGTTATCAGAAATCCGTGTTCTTCTTAAAATAGCTTTGGGCAAAGAATCCAATTCTTTGGTTAAACATTTATCCCCCTTTTCGTCAGTGTATATTGCATATTTTTGGACATCTGAGTCGATGATCATGTTGATTTGACCATCTTGCATTCCATCTAGTAGTTTATCTTTAAAACTGGGAATGGATGAAGTAAGATCAAGAATGGATTGCATGGAATCAATATCCAGTGGTTTTGGAGGAATTAGGTTGGAGGAGTTTGAATGTTGCATAGATTGTAATTGTAGAGAGGGACTAGAGAGCTTTTTCATCGAAAGAGCTGGCTCGGCTAGAAGTTCCCAAGCTTGTCCTTTAGTATTTAGGTAATGCATCTTCATCAATTAAGAATTTTGTCGTTTTGTTTTTCGTTTTCTTTCTTTTCTTAGTTCTTAGCTCCCTTAATCCAAATTGGTAGCTTAAACGCTACAATTCATTTTTATTGTCAGTCTTCTTTGTTCAAAAAATGCACACCGAAAAGGAATGTTTGTAGTTTTTGTGAAGTTGTAGATACTCTATACCTGTGTAAACTGTTAGTAATCTGTATTGCTGTAAAATAAAATAATAATAATTTCTGAAAAATACAGAAACAGTAAGAAACCACACTAGCGCGGGTTTAGCACGGCCGCGCTAGTAGATTATACCAGGGACAGTGAGAAACCTGACTAGCGCTACTGCTAGCGCGTGCTGAGCGCGGGCGCGCTAGTCCAGGCATCCTTAGTTATTTTTTCTATGAAAAATAATATAAGAATAAATCGAGCCCACTGAATACACAATGTGTCCTTAAGAAAATTATTCCCCTCAAGTACCCGAGGTGTTGGAATATATCCTCCCAGGATAGAACGATTTAACTCACCGGAGTGTTGGTACCAAAAACGCCGGTGATCAACGAACCACTCGAAGGCTGTAAAACACACTGGAATATTTTGTGCAGAAGAAGAAGAAGAAGAAGAAGAAAAAGATCAGAAAATTTATTAAGTAAAATTCTGGGATTCAAGGTATATTTATAGTCAATTTAGTACTGTTTCTGAAAAGGTTTTGCAACCTTTTAGAATAGCCATAGCTGTTGGAACAGGCGTGAATCCTTTCAGGCTGTTTTGAACAGGTATGAATATTGCGGAAAATTTAAAAACGGATTTCCAAAGCCGAAACCGAAGCCGAGCGAGCGAGCGACGACGACGACGCGAAGCTTGCCTTCTTCTCAACTCTTTAAGAGCTAGAAGAAGAGTTTCTCTATATATACACATAGATTTTCTTTCCTTCTTCTAATGAGAGACAAAGTGCACTAATTCAAAATTTTACTTCCCTCCATTTCTTTTTCCACCATTTTCCATTCACTCTCTTTAAGCTACACCAAGCTTAAAATTAAGCTAAACTAAACTTAAAATTAAGCTACCTAAACTTAAAGACCAACATAAAAGACAATAACAATTGTAAAGTCAATTACTATTATCCGCAGTTTGAGTGCTTTCATCGTAATTTTAAAAACTTCTTAATCTCAAGTTTCTCGAGATCTTATTACTTACAAATGATATTAGAAAATCGCTATTAACCAATCATGTACACACCATTAAAGGGAGATATCTCGACCTAGAACTACTCTTTTTAATCTGTATTATATTACTCCTATAATACAAGGAAAGGGAAAGAATGTGATAAGCAAAAATAGAAAAAAATGTTACTTACGTATTTAGAAGTATTTCACTGGTAAGGCATGAAAGGCCAACCAATTAAGATGGAACATAACTGGTTTTACCAAATTTTGACAGATCAAAAAAAAAGTAGGTTCACATAAACTGAAACGAAGGGAGTATACAAAAAGGTAGTGTAAAAGATATAATATGATTATCTAATAATAAAGAAGGGCAAGATGAGAGAAAAAAATAAGGAAACAACGCGACCACACCAAATCGATCGTTCCATAAATGGTACTTTTCGTTGTTACGCAATGACGGATATAGCAATTCGATATAACAAAATTTAAGTAACAATCAAAACAAATATTGTATTTAAAGCAACAATACGATACAATCCAACATATAACGACCATCCAAACAAGTTGTAAATGGTCATTATGTATCTAAAATAACTTAAATGTAGTGAGCAAATAATTTCGTACCATGCAACCATTTATGCTATAGAACGAAAAGTCAATAAAGTTGGAAAACAAAAAGGAGGGCCCCTAAAATAAAAGGAACAAAAACAAAATAGATGAATTGACATATTACCAAAATTTTCGTGTCTGGAGTCGAGCTTAATCAAAGGATAGCTGTACACATGCGAGGTATCACACCTCATCATCATGCCTGGAGGTTTGTATTTAGTTCTTAACGTATCAAGCTCGTCTTAATCATGGATTATCATATTGTATTTTGAGCCGTTGGTTTCACACAAATTGCCAAAAATTGACTAATGGCTGACACCTCTCTCAACATACACATGATTGAAGTTGAAATACACTCCAAGCCTTTGCAGAAATAGCGTTTCCCAGTTATAGCTATTACGGGTCCACGAAGATTTAAACAAAGTCGGCATGAAGAAGAAAACAACAACTGCTCAAAGTTGGGAGATACACTCTTGCATGCCAAACCAAGAAATTCTCATCTTTCGGCTAAAAATGAAAGATTGATTTTTTTCATTCTTTCTTCCTTATATTCAATACCCTATACTGCTTGGACTCTCCAAAAATATTATTGCATCTAAGTCAGATTCTTCAAAATTGCATTACTTTTGAAAGATCCAACACGAACGCGATTCATTCAAGTCCAAGCAACATAGCCACTACATTAATAATGTATTAGGTTTAGTTAAATGGTCAAGGGAAACACTCAAGCATCCACATGCTCTTTGACACTTTGGCTGGTCCTAGATGCAAAGTCTGACCTGCAATTTTTTATATTATAAGTTGAACTAAAGTTACAACTTTGATTGTTATAGAGGAAATACCAATCCTTAGACCTTGGGCCATGAAAGCAAAAATAAAAGCCTTTTCCATACACAAAGCATAAATACATGAATCATGATTATCAAAAACACCCCCAAAAGAAAGACTGAGAAAGTGGAGGTAATGTCTCTCTGGAAAGCACCAAACCAAGATTATCACTTTTCTAATGCCATCCATTCTTCTTTTTCTACTTGCTAGTTTGTGTGGTGATAAAGATTGGCTGGTCCCATGACACCGACAATATAATCGAATCCGAGCAATTTTTATAACAAAAGGAACCTATACCAATGAATGAGGGGGAATAAAATAGTGTTATAATTAGAGACAAAAGAATACAAAACAACCTGTAATCCTACAATATAATACCAAATCATATGCTACTGTCTGTCTCTGTTGTTTCTATACCCTCTCTATTTCTATTTCAAAGTAAAAAAGAAAATTTTATCATACAGAAATGAACGAGAGAAGAATATATAGTTCTAACCAAAAGAAAATTAAAAGTAATAAACACATATGTAAAATGAAAGAAAGCAGCGGCAATGTTGACCTCTCACTGCCGCGTTCTTTGTAATGTAGAGCCAATCATCTTGAGTTCGAATCTCTTTACAGTTGCAGCAATATCCCTCATTGTGGTATCCACTATATAAGGGGTACCGTCAACCGTGATCGACGTGGCGTTGACCAGCTGTCGGCATGGCTCCCGGCGCTCTGCAATGGTCCCGTGATAATGGAAATACTTGATACGCCCTTCTGTCTTGTGTGTGGTCTTGCCTACTGTGTTCTGAGACATATGCACACCAGTGGCTATTACATTCCGAGGTTGCACTGCATATTTCCGATCCCTCCTAATTCCCCTCTTCACATCCTTGTACACTAGCTTCTCGAACCCCCATTTTCTGCAGTCAAATTACCATTCAATCGTCAATTTAAATGTTTCGACTCAAAATTTTGCAACACGTAGATGACTTCCTACAAAATATGTAAAGCAAATACGATCTCGAGTCGACTATGTTGGAACAGTATCAGAATGCAGGCAATATCATCCAACAAAAAACACAATCTAACAAAATTTGCAAAGCATTTTCTTTTCTCTAACCTCCCGGATCATGACAATCTAGCTTAACATAAAAGAACAGAAGAAGAAACAGTGGTCTAAACTTTCAATCACTATCAGAGGAGCCTCAAAGTCAACTCATTACTTAAAAAAATGCTGAGGTTCAACTAGGTAATGACACCTATTATAGGAAAATCAACTATAATTGGTAATGAGCACTGAACATCTAAAATTTCTTCAGGGCAACAAATTTGGTCAAGTTTTCAATTCCAAACACCATGGACAAACACATCTGATCCAGCCAAAACAGGTTCATTAAAGGAAATAGAGTATGGACAATTTAAGACAGCTTAACTTCCACTAGGATAATACAACAAGGAGTTAATATTTTAAGCATCTCAATTATCCACCACCACAAGACATCAACAAGTAGAGTTCAAAACCACCCCCTAATCATTCCATTTCAGAATTTGTAAACAAACTCAGAAGTGAAAATGCCTGGTATGAATGTAAGCTATAAAGCATGTAACTATTCCTGCCAGACTAGTCCAACTCCGGCATGAAGCTTTTACTTGAACTATGCCACATAAAAATCACATCACAAACTATCCAACCCCATTAATTTCCGTGTTAATCAAATACTCACAAATACAAAAATATCAAAACAAGGGAGGATAGAAGGGAAAAAGAACCTTCCCTCAGAACATTTCAGATGCTCTGAAACAGAGGAAATAACTACTCCTATCTAGAGGAAGCAATCACAACATAACATGTTTGGTATTGTTTAATACCCAAAAGAGACTCGGTTTTTTTTTACTTAACACCAAATTGGGATGGTTGATTTATTTTAAGCAACAAACCTCTTATTTTCACTATATAAAAAACCCAACATGGGTCGTCAATGGAAAGTCAGCATTGTGAATGTTTGTTGATAAATATGCTAACCAAATTAGAGTTTCTAATGTTATTAAACATAAAACGTTCTTAATAAAACGCCAAAAGGAATGTAAGAAATTAACAAGTTATACCTGTAGGATTTACCGCGGTCCTCAGAGAGACAAAGCTTGTTCGACATAGGCATCTGCTCGATGGTGAATTGCGTATAATCCGCTAACGAATCAACCACAGACTTAATAGTACTCTTTTTAGGCACAAAAATGAACTCATCCACATCAAAGAAGAACATCCATTTAGCTTGAAACTTATACCTATGTAAACAATCATTCACAATAAGGAACTGATTATGATAGTATCCATCAAATCTCTCTTGATCCCTAATATCCTGTAATGTCACGTATCCTTTATCCATCCATGGCTTTAACACCTCCATTACCCCCTCGTGTATACCCCCAGCATCGTGAATTACGAAATGAGATTTTTCACCGAACAGCCTCACGTGAAAAGCTAACCACTCTCGTACTCTCTGCGGGCTCAAGTTCCCGTACAGTGACGAACCACAATATAGAAAATCATATTTAGGTGGGTTTTTGACCGTTGAAGTAAAGTTAATAATATCCTCCCCCGTTTCTGTTAAGGCTTCAAAAGTGTCGGTGGTGTTAAATTTAGTGTCGCCGCCGCCGTTGGTGGTGGCGTGAATGAGGAGTTTTCCACCGTCGTCGACGACGGGGACGGGGAAAGTGCAGTTGATGACTAGGACAGTGTAAACCCTGCCGTAGCCCCAGTCAGGGAGGATTTTGTGACCAGCGACAGAGATGGAATTTTGGTTTTTGTTAAATGGGACCCACTCGCAAAGGTAGCTGGGTTTGCCATATACGTGGAGGGGCTTTGAAGCTAAACCCATTACGGCAAAAGTGTTATAACCTCCTCTGTAAGCAGACATTAGAATGAAGTTGTAGGCAGCGGAACCAAATGGGTTGAAAGCTCTCTTAACGACGCCGTTTTCAAGCAGTCGGTCTTTGTCCAAGGACGGGGGAGGCGGAGGCGGTGGCGGTGGTAACGCAGATGAATAATTAGTAGCGCTGAAGTGGGAAAGAGAGTGATCAACTGGAGCGGTGGGAGTAGAAAGACATGAGTTAGCAAGATCGGAATAAGGAGAGAAATAAAAGCGAGAAGGGAGGAAGTGAAGAAGGGTGATGAGAGAACAGAGAAAGAGAAGAGCAGTGAGGAGGAATTTGAGCTCAGCAGCACAATTCCAAATGACACCAATGAACATCTTCCGCTCTTTCTCTTTAGTAGTCATAATAGTAATTTCTTGGCTCCAAGTCCAACTTTGGTTTTGCAAAAACAGAGAGATTAGGATCAGTAGACGAAACGGAAGTGAAGGCCGGAGAATCAGTAGAAAACGGAATCAAGAGAAGCAAGGTATATCTAGATGTCTCTTCTACAAATGTAAAACCCCTTCTGTTTCTGCTTTTTTCCCACTACTCTCGTCTCTCTCTCTCTCTCTTGTATTAAAAAATCTGCATTCATTTGAAGCATTTGTGAGAATGGGAAGTGATTCTCTTCTTATATTCAATTACGGAGGAGGAGGTTGATATGCCCCATGCTTTTTGAGATTTGATTATGATAAGGATTGATGTTTTACTATATTAACGAGGTAATAAAAGTTGGGGCCTAAATAATAGAGGTACCTCATGTCGTTGTAATAAATCAGGGAGAGTGATTTATTAAACACTAATTGCAACGAAAGTAAATTGTGCGACAAAAACTCATAGATTTAAGCCGTAAAAATATATTTTTGTAAAAAATACAAATTACATTCTTCTTGGAAGAAACCAACGCATAATAGAAGGTTAGTGCATTTAACTATCGTTTATGTAATGGTAAAGAGAAAGAGTGATTTATTAAGACTAGTAAAATAAGCAAAAGGGAAAGTCCTACAGTGCTCTAATTTAAGTATCCTGTTTGAACACTATCTCTCTCTCTCTTTTATCTCAATTTTAATTTTAATTTCATTTATTTACTTTTATTAAGACTCCTTTTTGAATTTTTTACTTTTCCTAAGACTCCTTTTGAAATATTTACTTTTTCCAAGACTCCTCTAGTACAGTATAATTCGCTCTTAATCAAATTGTTAAGATCTAGGGGACTGTTTGGCCATGAAATTTTTCATTTTTCTTCGAAATTTTTTTTTTTTTTTTTTAAATTAGTGTTTGACCATAAAATTTCAATTTTCACTTGAAAATGATTTTTGAAATTTTTCGAAAATTTAAACTCCAAAACGTTCACTCAGATCACTCACAAAAATTCAAAAATAACCCAAAACTATATTCATGTCTAAATACAACTCTAATTTTCAAAAATCATTATCGCTCTAAATGATTAATTGTCACTCTTATGTCCACACGCCCACCTAGTATTACTTTTACTCACTCCTCATTTTTCTTGCACTCATTCATTTTATGGTTAACGGTGTTATTCACCAAAAATTAGAAAGGTGAGGTTGTGCATGTCCCCCACACAATAAACACATAAATTATGCACCGTGATAGCTTTAAATAGCAACCTAATTAAGGCGTCTAACTTTTGAGTGTAACTACTCTTGTCATTATCAGCTTTGTTCTTTGCAGTACAATAACTTTTTTTTTTCTTTTTTTCTCAAAATAAGAGGAATAAATAAAAGATAAAGAATTTTGTCATAAAAATTTTGAAAACAAAGTAGTCTTTAGGAAATAGTTGAAGGAATCAAAAGCAAGCTGGAAAACAAAAGGTAACAGGTAGAAGATGGTGTACTAATAGTCTGAATTGGAGGCTAGAGAGGAGGCGGCTGTCTTCGCGGGGTGCTACTTAGGATTTATTAATTATGCGGGAACATTTTTTTCTTAAATTTCTTCAATTATATGCTATGATTATTTTGTTACTAATAATATAGAGAAAATGCATAACTACTTCCCCGGCCTAAAACCAAAATTTCAACCGCATACTTTTTCTTTGTGGGATCCTAGTGCCCCTAAACTTTTTTTCCCCTTAATTAGACCTTATGTGCTGAGCTGGACTGGTACCTCAGTTAATATTACAAACAGGGTACACACGCACATCATATGATGCAATTGGATCAGTGGATACTAATAGATCGATAGCAAGTATAAATCCACATGTTAAATGATGCAATGTAACAGAATTCGAAATGGATTAAGCAATCTAGGAGTTGTGAACTCGAAGAAGGTGATAGCTAAGTCAGGTTCATGCGAGAAAATAGCTCAAAGTAGAAGAAATTTAGAGAGAATAGATTGTATTAACTTCCAAAAGTGTATTTCAATTACAATTCAAGCAACTATATAGTCTTAGCTGAAGATTCTAGAAGTAACTATTGCTTAACAGCTTGTAACTAACTTTTAACTAACTTCTAACTGTCGTAACCAACTTGCCAAGTCAGCTGTCAGCTCATTTTTTTGTTACAGCTTACTAACTCTGCTTCTTCTTCTCACTGCTCGACCATCAACTCCTTTAACTTGCATCAATACCCTCCCCTAAAGAGAATCCTTGACCTGAAGGATTAAAAGTAGGGAACCTTGTTTGAAGCTTTACTCCTAAGTAGCAAGTCAGCATCGAGTCCTGTCCACTTGATTCTGACTTGACACACAGCCTTGTTACCACGTTTGACTAACCTCCTTTCTAGTATGGATTCTGGCTGAGGGCAATGGGAGCTAGAAAATAAAAGTATAGGAGGATGCTTGATGACAGTAGGTACTTCGCGACACTTTTTTAACTGGGAAACATGGAAGGTTGGATGAATAAGGACATCAGCAGGCATGAGCAACCTGTAGGCTACTAAACCAACCTTTGCTGCAATAGGATAAGGCCCATAATACTTAGCAGCTGATTTATTGAAAGGTCTCGTAGCTACTGAAATTTGTCTGTATGACTGAAGCTTAAGATACACCCAATCTCCCACTTCAAATGATCTTTCAGATTTGTGTTGGTTAGAAGTATCCTTCATCCTCTGTTGAGATCTAGCTAAGTGGAATTTCAACAACTGAACTATAGTTTCTCTTGCTTCCAAGGACCTATCAACCATCTCCACATCTGTATCACCACTCAGATAGGGAAGGTGTATGGGAGGCTTTTGTCCATACAAGGCTTCATAAAGAGTGCAATTAATAGTGGAGTGATAAGTAGTATTATACCACCACTCTGCCAAGGGTAGATACTTGGACTAATCCATAAGACAATCTGAACAAAAACACCTCAAATAAGCTTCCAAGGTTATGTTCAATACTTCTGATTGACCATCTGTTTGTGGATGGTATGTTGTGAACCTTTGTAATTGTACTCCTTGAAGAGAAAAGAGTTCCTGCCAAAAGGAACTTAAGAAAACTGGATCTCTATAAGTGGTCATAGTAATGGGCATACCATGTAACTTGAAGATCTGATCTAGGAAACTTTGGGCTACAGTTTGAGCAGTGTAAGGGTGTTGCAAACTTAAGAAATGCCCAGACTTAGTCAATTTGTCTACTACCACCAGAATCACTTCTTTGCCAAGTGATTTTGGAAGACCTTCAATAATATCCAAACAAATATCATTTCAAACACATGTAGGGATTAGTAAAGGCTGCAGCAAGCCAGGTGAAGCAGCACCATCATATTTATGTCTTTGGCAAACATCACACTTGTTGATAAAGTCTCTAACGTCTGCTATAAGAGATCTCCTGTGAAATAATGACTGTAATTGGATCATTTCTCCATGATGACTTAATCTGTGCATATGGGGAATCATTAGGAGTCAATAAAGAAATAGCTAAAAGTTCAGCATCCGTTTTCCTTGATAATGTATCTGCAACTTTGTTCTTAGACCCCTTCTTATACTCAATAATGAAGTCAAATGCCATTAACTTGGATATGCCAACAATTTGAAAATCAGTATGCACTTGTTGCTCTAATAAGTGCTTTAATGCCTTCTTATCTGTCTTAACAATGAAATGATTGCCCAATAGGTAGTGCGACCACTTAGTAACAGCAAAAATAAGAGCAAGTAACTCTCTATCATATACTGATAGAATTTGATGCCTGGGAGCTAGATATTTGCTTATATAAGCAATAGTATGCCCTTGTTGCATCAATACAACTCCAATGCCTTTGCCGCTAGCATCTGTCTCCACTGTGAAAGGTTTAGAATAATCTGGCATAACTAACACAGGAGCAGAAATCAAGGCCTTCTTCAAACTATTGAAAGCAGCAGTAGATTTATCAGTCCACACAAAGCTATCATTCTTCAATAGATTATGAAGTGGTCTGCATATAGTTCCGAAGCCTTGAATGAACCTTCTATAATAACCTGCAAGACCTAAGAACCCCTTCAACTGTTTGATGTTTACAGGTATAGGCCATTCCAGTACAACAACAATTTTCTTTGGGTCTGTAGATACCCTTTCAGCACTAATAAAATGACCAAGGTACTCGGCCTTAGCCACTCCAAAGGCACACTTTGACATCTTAGCATATAGCTGATGTTGCTTCATCGGTTCAAACACAGCCTTCACATAATCCACATGAGCAGCCACACTCTTGCTATAAATTAAAATATCATCAAAGAATACCAAGACTGACTTCCTTAATAGTGGTTTAAAAACAACATTCATTAAACTTTGAAATGATAAAGGTGCATTGGTTAGCCCAAAGGGCATTACCAAAAATTCATAGTGTTCTTCATGAGTTCGGAATGCAGTTTTGTTGATGTCTCCTTCAGCCATTCTTAACTGATGGTAACCAACCCTAAGATCTATTTTGGAAAATATCTCAGCTCCAGTTAATTCATCAAGTAAATCTTCAATCATAGGAATAGGAAACTTATCCTTGGTGGTCATTTGATTCAGGCTCCTGTAGTCCACACAAAGCCTCCAACTACTATCTTTCTTCCCACCAATACTACAGGAGGTGCATATGGACTGGTACTATGCTGTATTACCCCTTGATCTAATATTTCCTGTACCAATTTCTCAATTGTCACGACCCAAAATTCATAAGGTCGTGATGGCGCCGGACACCACTGTTAGGCAAGCCAATCATTAAATGGTTAAGTTAAATTTTCTGTTTTAGCATTTTTGAAATCATTACCTTCCAATTTATTACATAATAACCGAATAAGATCCATTAAGTAAAAATAATAGTCCAATACTCCATTCTAATAAAGTACATCCCAACACATCCCAGAACCCGGTGAAACAAGTACATGAACAATTTCTAAGAATTTTACAATTACTACCAAGCTTGTCGAAAATACAATTGGACAAGAAAATTAAAATAAAATGAATACAGTGCGAGGGAGATTCTGTCAACTGCGGATCGCCTCCGGATGATGCAGCTCGCCTAAGTCTCCAAACCAGCCACATCGCTATGAAAGTACATGTGCAATAAAAATGCACAACAAGTGTAGCATGGGAACGAAAACAACGTGTACTCATTAAGTATCCCGCCTAACCTCGAAGAGGTAGTGACGAGAGGTCGACTTGATACTCACTAAGGTCCAACAAAATAATCTAACAAGATATGATATCAGTAATAGGCATACGAGGATGATAAAACAGTAAACATTAAAGATTACTGTAATTCAAATAAATACTGAAAGTAAATAAACAATTACTATTTCACTTTCCCCCAAATATCTTAAATAAACAATTACTACTTCATTTCCCCCCCAAATATCTTAAATAAACAATTACTACTTCACTTTACCCCAAATATCTTGTCACTTCAAAATCCATGAAATCATTAACAATTTAACATGCGCATACGGGATAAGGACAACCGGCCTGAGCCATCATAATAATCATATATGTGCATTTCCAAGGGTCGAACGGCCCGAACCATAATTACATCTTTCAATCTCGTCGTGGCGTACGACCCGCTCCCATAAGAGTGGGGGAAATAACACTCCGCTCGTGGAATGTAAATTGCAAATCGGTCACATGCACACACAATATTAACCATAATGTATCTTTCAATCTCGCCGTGGCGTGCGACCCGCTCCCATGAGAGTGGGGGAAATAACACTCTGCTCGCGGAATGTAAATTGTGAAGCGGTCACACACAGTTATGCACAATCAACAGTCCACCCCGACTACATCGGGAAAACAAATGCTTAAGTAAACGACAAATTTCTCTTTTAAAAGTCACAAAAATAGTATTTAAATCTTTTCTCAAAATTCATTTGCCAAGTTTAATAATATTCAATAATATAACCTTATCAGGAATACAATTATCCATCGAGGAGTAAATTCTCTTTCTAAATGATTAAGAAAGGTACAGTCTAGCCTTCTTAGGAAATAAATTACCAATTCAATAGCATTGTCAGTCTAATATTATTGACAGGATCACATGTACAACACGTAAGGCATGCTAGTGGGCCCTAGACTACCCGGACATAAGCATAATAGTAGCTACGCACGGACCCTCGTCACTTCGTGCGTATGTAGCTCCCACAAATAGTAGTACATATTTAATTAGTTCACCTATGGGGACAATTCTCCCTCACAAGGTTAAAAAGGAGACTTACCTCGCTCTGAAATTTCATAACCGGCTTCCAAACCCTCCTGACGACTCCAATGGACGCACAACGCCCCAAAACTATCCAAATAACAACAAACCAATGAAAATATACTCTAATATTTGCAACAATTCAAATTATATAAGCTCATATCTCCGCTCAAGGAATTGACCAAAATGCCCTCGGACCCACGTGCCCGGATTCCGAAATTTCTCGAAGATAAACTCTACCCATATCTTTACTAGTTCAACTATACATTTTACTCAAATATTCATGCTCAATTCGTAGCTAAAATCCAAATTACCAAATATCTACGTCTTCCCTTAAAATCCCAATTTTATACAAATTCTCATGTCTAATTCCATGTAAGATCACATATTTAGCTTAGGAATGGGAAGGAATCACTTACCTAGTAATGCATGATGAAAATCCCTTCTTGAAGCTCCTCAAAATCGCCACACCAAAATCAAAATAATGAAGAAATGACCAAAAATCAAACATTCTGCCCAGGCCTCATTTCCGCACCTGCGATCCAACCTTCGCACTTGCGCTCCCGCAGGTGCGCCCAAACTCTCGCACCTGTGGCTTCCTCAGCTCCATCCAAAACTCGCACCTACGCCCCATTGTCTGCATTTTCACCTTCGCAGGTGCGGAAATTACATCGCACCAGCGCTCCCAACCAAGCCAGCAAAATCTCGCACCTGCGGCGCCAAAGTCGCACCTGCGGCTAAAGCCTCGCAGGTGCGGTCACACCAGATGACAGCAATCTCAGCACTTCTTCAAACTCCAAACTTGATCCGTTAACCACCCGAAATTCACCCGAGGCCCCCCAGACCCCGTCCAATTACACAAACATGTCCCAAAACGTAATGCGGACTTGCTCGAGGCCTCAAATCACATCAAACAACGCCGAAATCATGAATCACACTAGAATTCAAACTTTATGAACTTGAAATTTCAAACCTCTACATTCGATGCCGAAACTCATCAAATCACGTCTGATTGACCTCAAATTTTGCACACAATCCACATTCGACATTACGAACCTTCTCCAACTTCCGGAATCGCATTCCGACCCCGATATCAAAATTTCCACTTCTGGTCGATTTCTGAAAAACCTTCAAATTCCTATCTTTAGCCAAATGACTTCAAAATAACCTACGAACATCCGAATTCACTTCCGATCGCGCTCCCAACTCCATAATCACCATACGAAGCTATTCCCAGGCTCGGAATCCCAAACGGACATCAATATCACTGAAATGCGCTTCAAGACAAACTTAGAAAATTTCTTCAAAATTGCTGACTTTCACAATATACACCGAAACGCTCTCGGGTTATCCAAAGCCCGATCCGGACATACGCACAAGTACGAAATGCAGGAACCTTCAAATCCCGATTCGGAGGTCGTTTACTCAGAATCCCAACCTTAGTCAAATTTCTCCAACTTATGGCTTCCGAAATGAGAATTTTCTTTTCCAAATTAACTCTAAACTTCCCGAAATTCAATTTCGACCACACCTACAAGTCATAATACTTGAAATAAAGTTGCTCATGACCTCAAACTGCTGAACGACGCGCTAGAGATCAAAATGATCGGTCGGGTCGTTACATTCTTTCCCACGTAAACATACGTTCGTCCTCGAACGTGCTAAGAACTGCTCTGGAGTTATCTGAAATCACTGTTTAACACCTCGAGCACCTGCCTGTGCCACCACAACCCAGTTGAGCACATTAGCTTGATCAAATCTGAAGATATCCTCTTTCATCCATATAATAGGCTCAGAATCCAGTTCCAACACATGAAATTTCTCTGCCAGGCCTAGCTCCAATATATAAACACCATACCAACTACCACACGATGTACCAGAACATGACTGCATACCTTTGTTGAATCAGCACCATACACCGCATAACTCATCATTTGACCACAATGATACTCCATGAACCTTAATAGCCAAAATTTCATGAATTTGATGCTCCCAATGCACCTTATGATATATATATATATATATATACATCCTTCTATAATGCTAACGATACCACCACAACGGAGGAGATGTGTAGAAATTTCTAACCAATTGTAGAGTTAACAAAACATTGAATCCTTCCTCTTGACTAAGACCACCATCTCATTACAACCCAATAAGGGTAACTGTCCTTCAATGTATTTCACATAATCTTATCGCACTAGATCCCTGATTCAAAAATCTCGTCTCCACCAGTATGAACTACTCAGACAATAAATCACCCCAAACATGACCAACAGTCTCACATGACACCACAATGTGCCAATAGGCTATAACTCGAACATGATACATAAATAAATGACTCAGGAAAAGACTACTCAACACACGCAACTTATTATGAACTTTTCTCAGAAAATAGAAAGTAAAACACAGAAAATAGATATAGGGGACCGTACTCAACATCACACTGTTACGACGCGCAACCCGATCCAAATAACATGCACGTGGCGGTGTGCCACCCGATCCCATCATAAAATTTACATAAGGAAATATACACAGAGCTGAATTGCTCACTATTACAATTTACTGAATACCGGTCACAAGCACGCTAAGTGCAGAATACCATTCTGGGGAGACTGGTAGAACTATATGCTACAAAACTCAAGCACAATTGAGGTGCAATATATAATCTAGATCTCAAGAGCCATCCTGCTCACATAACCTCATCACTACGCGGAATCTCAACACATAAGAATTATCAAGCCGTTTCACAACTCACACGGCACAATCATAATATCACGTGAATTTGACAGAGACGGAATAACACCTGATATCCCAAAACCCCTCCTTGAGGAGCGCTATAATGAAATGAACACATCTGACTCGCATGAAGCCCATAATCTTGTTTAAATCCATTTATACACTTCAAGTCGATTCTGCTCGCAATGAACTAGGCTGATAGCCTTACCTGGATCCAAAATAACCTACTTCCTCTCATAACACGCAAGGACAACCATCATACCCGGGGCAGACACCCCATAATCCACAACCAATTGAACCGAATGCCTTCCTGGCATAAATCCTCAAATAAATTGCACTTCCTTATACTTGGTCTAAATCTTCAACCAATCAGGTGACTACATGTCACAGTTATACAATCTTCTCGTGGTTACGCTCCCACGACCTTCCACACCAGGTAACAAGTCTGCTCATCCATAACACCGACCACACTAATACTGCAAACCCATCAAGAACCTATGACCAGGATACAAAGTCTTTTCCATCAAACACCGATCTTAGGTGACACTGACGACAATACTAGCTTATTCTGAACTTTCAAATACCTTTAGCTTGCTCGCCCGAGCTCATGACATCCTTGCCAACACCGAACAACAATCTTGATCCTTACTTCCAATTACATACTGCTTACTGCACCTAACCTGCCAATATGAGATTGCGCAAGAATTCCATCATAACTCCTGAACCACTAATAGGGGAAACACCTCATCACATAGAAACCTCTTACTTACCTCAATTCAAGAGAATAATAGCATCACTCAAGTGAATTCTCACAATCACCCAACATGCAAATCCTTAAGTAGTGGTCTGAACCACCATAAACCTTCCGGGATCCCTGACAGGACATAGCACTCGAATGCTCCCATATGAAATCTATTACGACGGCCGACAAGCCCCGCAAGTACCAGCCCAAACCACATGCATAATTTACTTACACTGACGGAACTGATCACTGTTATAAGTGCGCCATTTCAACCATGGCTAACCACTCAACCTTCTTTTAATCATCTTCAATTGCCTCAAGAATAATAGTAACTTCCTTCAACTCATAGCAAACTCAACCCTCACTCATCCCGAGTGACCTTGATTCACGAGACCATGCTGCCTAAATCCCGCAAACCGTCTCATACCCTCCTAATAATATTTCTACAACCCGGAGTTTATCTCTCTCACTCCTCCAATACTATCATGCACGCTGAAAATAACATAGAGCACTCCAACCATTTTCCCTTTCTCTGAAATTACGCTGCAAAAGCTCAATTCTTAATCATATTGTTTACTTTAACCCTTAAACATCGCGTTCTTAACCTTCGAATTTACTAGGACCGTTGTTAAGAGTCACCCACTCTAACTGGCCCCGAACACAATCAACTCCAAGGCTCTTCTAGCACATGAACACTCTTTCGATGAAGCACGTGACTGAGTCACTACCCTAACAAATAATAAACCTGTATCGAGCTCCGGAGCCACAATACGGTCCCGATACCAACGGTTTCAAACACAAATTCCTTTCTTTATTTCATTAATATTTCAGCAAAACAATTTCCTCAAAAATTGATTTCTAAGGCTTGGGACCTCGGAATTTATTTTCGGGCATACGCCCGAGTCCTATATTTTACTGCGGACCTCCCGGAATCGTCGAAAAATGGATCCGGGTCCGTTTACTCACAATGTTGACCAAAGTCACTTTTAATAAAATTTTAACTCTAGAAATTACTATTTCTCATATTTTCACATAAAAACTTTCCGGTTTCACGTCCGGACTGCGCATGCAAATTGAGGTATTTAAAATTAACCTTTTTAGGGCTATTAAGCCTAGAACAAGAGTTTAATTTCACATAATGACCCCTTGGGCATCACAATCCATCTCTAAAATAAATATTCGTCCTCGAACGGACATAGAAAATTACCTGAAATGGCAAACATAACCGACCCTGCATCCTCAAAACACCATCATCTCCAACTGTAACCTGCTTGGCATCACCGTGCCGAACTGTGTCCCTAAGGGCCGCCAAATTTGGGTCATCATCTTGTCGCTCCCGAATACGCTCAAATAGGGAAGACCGAGCGATTGTACAAGCTAGAACACTGTTGGGGGAAATATCCAACCTCATGAACTGATTAGCCAACGTCTGAATGTCTGAAGCTAACGGTCTCTCAACAACTGGAATATACGCAAGGCTGCCCATACTCACCGCCTCTATTTTCTTAATGGTTGTTCATAACCAATTACGGAATTATCAAACAACTTCACGTTAGTCATAATCTTCTTTCAAACCTTCACAATACTGATAATGAGATGCGATTCATGAAGACCCTATAATACCAACTGACACCTTCCAACGACGCTGTACTGCACACTCTCTACAACATCAATACCCCATCCTAAGCCTGTTCTCATTCACCAACTTTACCAGTCCATCCGCTCTTCATGGAAATCTACTAAATGCGCTGCAATATCTTCTAATTCACCACTATGCTTCCGCTCTCCCACTTTGGTCAAACTTCCCCCTCTACGCGACTACTCGACTTCCGCTTCTTGCACCTGGCCCCGTAGAAATGGAACCACCACCTAGTACTCCTCACATATCTTCCTTCATCGTATGCTGCCCAATTGCTGCCTCAATTCAATATCATTCTCTGTAGCTCTTAAACCAGCAAATCACCACGACTTCAAACTCTCCGAGGATCATCTTTCTCGAGCTTCCTTCATTAGAAATAATTATTCAGTCCTGAACACCACGCACCACGATCTCTGACAACCGCTTCTTCAATACTACTTCACAACACTCTAACCCAATGCAACCGAAGAAACCATAGCACCGACAGACTTAACACATTCCATTCGATCAAGGACGACAATAACACATCGTAGGTGAATACTCCACCTTACTTGAAAACACCCAGTCTTACTACTTTATCAATCCAAAACTTGACCATTTATAATCCAAATGCCTTTCCTCTGCCGGAACTAAAATACTGAAATCTCGAAATCACACTCTAAGAAGACCTCCCCTCCAGTCATTCATTACCCCGACATATGGGCAAGCATTCTACCATCATATCAACACCACGCGATAACCAATCGTAAGCATCATAACGATCTGAGCATAGCCTCAAAGTTCTAAGAAACACAAGGTCGTGATGGTGCCGGACACCACTGTCAGGCAAGCCAATCATTAAATGGTTAAGTTAAATTTCCTGTTTTAGCATTTTTGAAATCATTACCTTTCACTTTATTACATAATAACCGAATAAGATCCATTAAGTAAAACGAATAGTCCAATACTCCATTCTAATAAAGTACAACCCAACACATCCCAGAACCCAGTGACACAAGTACATGAGCAATTTCAAAGAATTTTACAATTACTACCAAGCCTGTCCGAAATATAATTGGACAAGGAAATTAAAATAAAATGAATATAGTGCGAGGGAGACTCTGTCAACTGCTTCGCCTCCAGATAATGCAGCTCGCCTAAGTCTCCAAACCAGCCACATCACTATGAAAGTACATGTGCAATAAAAATGCACAACAAGTGTAGCATGAGTACGAAAACAACGTGTACTCAGTAAGTATCTCGCCTAACCTCGAAGAGGTAGTGACGAGAGGTCGACTTGACACTCACTAAGCTCCAACAAAATAATCTAACAAGATATGATATCAGTAATAGGCATACGAGGATGATAAAACAGTAAACATTAAAGATAACTGTAATTCAAATAAATACTGAAAGTAAATAAACAATTACTACTTCACTTTCCCCCAAATATCTTATCATTTCAAAATCCATGAAATCATTAACAATTTAACATGCGCATACGGGATAAGGACAACCGGCCTGAGCCATCATAATAATCATATATGTGCACTGCCGAGGGTCGAACGTCCCGAACCATAATTACATCTTTCAATCTCGACGTGGCGTAAGACCCGCTCCCATGAGAGTGGGGAAAATAACACTCTGCTCGCGGAATGTAAATTGCGAAGCGGTTACATGAACACACAATATTAACCATAATGTATCTTTCAATCTCGTCGTGGCGTGCGACCCGCTCCCATGAGAGTGGGGGAAATAACACTCCGCTCGCGGAATGTAAATTGTGAAGCGGTCACACACAGTTATGCACAATCAACAGTCCACCCCGACTACATCGGGAAAACAAATGCTAAAGTAAACGACAAATTTCTCTTTTAAAAGTCACAAAAATAGTATTTAAATCTTTTCTCAAAATTCATTTGCCAAGTTTAATATTATTCAATAATATAACCTTATCAGGAATACAATTATCCATCGAGGAGTCAATTCTCTTTCTAAATGATTAAGAAAGGTACAATCTAGCCTTCTTAGAAAATAAATTACCAATTCAATAGCATTGTCAGTCTAATATTATTGGCAGGATCACATGTACAACATGTAAGGCATGCTAGTGGGCCCTAGACTACCCGGACATAAGCATAATAGTAGCTACGCACGGACCCTCTTCACTTCGTGCGTATGTAGCTCCCACAAATAGTAGTACAAATTTAATTAGTTCACCTATGGGGACAATTCCCCCTCACAAGGTTAAAAATGAGACTTACCTCGCTTTGAAATTCCATAACCGGCTTCCAAGCCCTCCGGACGACTCCAATGGACGCACAACGCCCCAAAACTTTCCAAATAACAACAAACCAATGAAAATATACTCTAATATTTGCAACAATTCAAATTATATAAGCTCCTATCTCCGCTCAAGGAATTGATCAAAATGCCCTCGGACCCACGTGCCCGGATTCCAAAATTTCTCGAAGATAAACTCTACCCATAGCTTTACTAGTTCAACTATACATTTTACTCAAATATTCATGCTCAATTCGTAGCTAAAATCCAAATTACCAAATATCTACGTCTTCCCTTAAAATCCCAATTTTATACAAATTCTCATGTCTAATTCCATGTAAGATCACATATTTAGCTTAGGAATGGGAAGGAATCACTTACCTAGTAATGCATGATGAAAATCCCTTCTTGAAGCTCCTCAAAATCGCCACACCAAAATCAAAATAATGAAGAAATGACCAAAAATCAAACATTCTGCCCAAGCCTCATTTCCGCACTTGCGATCCAACCTTCGCACTTGCGCTCCCGCAGGTGCGCCCAAACTCTCGCACCTGCGGCTTCCTCAGCTCCATCCAAAACTCGCACCTGCGCCCCATTGTCTGCATTTTTGCCTTCGCAGGTGCGGAAATTACATCGCACCAGCGCTCCCAACCAAGGCGGCTAAAGCCTCGCAGGTGCGGTCACACCCGATGACAGCAATCTCCGCTCAAGGAATTGACCAAAATGCCCTCGGACCCACGTGCCCGGATTCCGAAATTTCTCGAAGATAAACTCTACCCATAGCTTTACTAGTTCAACTATACAATTTACTCATATATTCATGCTCAATTCGTAGATAAAATCCAAATTACCAAATATCTAAGTCTTCCCTTAAAATCCCATTTTTATACAAATTCTCATGTCTAATTCCATGTAAGATCACATATTTAACTTAGGAATGGGAAGGAATCACTTACCTAGTAATGCATGATGAAAATCCCTTCTTGAAGCTTCTCAAAATCGCCACACCAAAATTAAAATAATGAAGAAATGACCAAAAATTCTATTTTATAACATTCTGCCCAGGCCTCATTTCCGCACCTGCGATCCAACCTTCGCACTTGCACTCCCGCAGGTGCGCCCAAACTCGCGCACCTGCGGCTTCCTCAGCTCCATCCAAAACTCGCACCTATGCCCCATTGTCTGCATTTGCGCCTTCGCAGGTGCGAAAATTACATCGCACCAACGCTCCAAACCAAGCCGGCTAATGCCTCGCAGGTGCGGTCATACCAGATGACAACAATCTCCGCTCAAGGAATTGACCAAAATGCCCTCGGATCTACGTGCCCGGATTTCAAAATTTCTCGAAGATAAACTCTACCCATAGATTTACTAGTTCAACCGTACAATTTACTCAAATATTCATGCTCAATTCGTAGCTAAAATCCAAATTACCAAATATCTAAGTCTTCCCTTAAAATCCCATTTTTATATAAATTCTCATGTCTAATTCCATGTAAGATCACATATTTAGCTTAGGAATGAGAAGAAATCACTTACCTAGTAATGCATGATGAAAATCCCTTCTTGAAGCTCCTCAAAATCGCCACACCAAAATCAAAATAATGAAGAAATGGCCAAAAATCCCGTTTTAAAACATTCTGCCCAGGCTTCATTTCCGCACCTGCGATCCAACCTTCGCACTTGCGCTCCCGCAGGTGCGCCCAAACTCCCGCACCTGCGGCTTCCTCAGTTCTAGCCAAAACTCGCACCTGCGACCCATTGTCCGCATCTGCGCCCCATTGTCCGCATCTGTGCCTTCGCAGGTGCGAAAATTACATCGCACTTGCTCTCCTAGCAGAGCCGACAAAATCTCGCACCTGCGGCGCCAAATCCGCAATTGCGGCTCCTCACCCTGCGGCCAAATCCTCGTAGGTGCGGTCACACCAGATGACAGCAATCTCAACACTTCTTCAAATTCCAAACTTGATTCGTTAACCACCCGGAATCCACCTGAGGCCCCCGGGACCCCGTCCAATTACACCAACCTGTCCTAAAATGTAATGCGTACTTGCTCGAGGCCTCAAATCACATCAAACAACGCCGAAATCACGAATTACACTAGAATTCAAACTTTATGAACTTGAAATTTCAAGCCTCTACCTTTGATGCCGAAACCCGTCAAATCACGTCCGATTGACCCTAAATTTTGTACACAAGCCACATTCGACATTATGGACCTGCTCCAACTTCCGAAATCGCATTCCGACCCTGATATCAAAATTTCCACTTCCGGTCGGATTTCTCAAAAACCTTCAAACTCCTATCTTTATCCAAATGACTTCAAAATAACCTATGGACATCCGAATTCACTTCCGATCGCGCTCCCAACTCTAGAATAGCCATACGAAGCTATTACCAGGCTCAGAATCCCAAACGGACATCAATATCACTGAAATGCGCTTCAAGCCAAACTTAGAAAATTTCTTCAAAATTGCTGATTTCCAGAATATGCACCGAAACGCTCCCGGGTTATTCAATGCCCGATCCAGACATGCGCCCAAGTACGAATCATCATACAAACCTGCAGGAACCTTCAAATCCCGATTCAGAGGTCGTTTACTCAGAATCCCAACCTTAGTCAAATTTCTCCAACTTAAGGCTTCCGAAATGAGAATTTTCTTTTCCAAATTAACTCTAAACTTTCCGAAATTTAATTCCAACCACACCTACAAGTCATAATACTTGAAATAAAGCTGCTGGTGACCTCAAACTGCTGAACGACGCGCTAGAGCTCAAAACGATCGGTCGGATCGTTACATCAATTATATCCTTCTTAATACCAGGATATTTGTAGGGTCTCTTGTTAACAGGATTAGAATCTTACTTAAGAGGAATTCTGTGCTCATAAGAACCCCTGTGAGGCGGTAATGTAGTAGGTAATTCAAAAACACATGCATATTGTTTAATAAGAGCTGCTAAATTTGGCAAAAGGGTCAGCTCTTTGTATAGCTTGTATACTGTGACAATAAGTGTCCTCTTCTTTACTGGCTACTGATCACGCCCAACTCTAGTCCTAAAAAGGATAAGCGGTTGTTGCAAATATAATCTGGTCTAAAAGTCCAGAGTCAAATCCCATAAAGAACTAAGGTTTCGTTATCACTGTTCAATATCGCAAAGAAGACAAGGTCGACTAAATTTATAAGTTATAAGGATTAAGATTTTTATATCTAACTAATTAACTAAGAAACTAAAGAAGTAAATTAACAACTAAATATACTAAGGGTTGGAGATTAAATTTAGGAGTTCTAGAGTTATGATTTTCCCAATTGTCGGAATCATTCCCGCTATGTTCCCTACAATTTTGCCTATGTATTATCTACTGATCATGAGCACTTTAGGTGTCGTAATTCTCTCTCAAGAAACTACAACAATTTAGTAGGCATATTCTCTCGAACTACACTAGTTGGCTTTATCTAACCGCTCACTATGACCACGTCAAGGCTTCGTTATTTCTAAACCTACCTTTAAACCTGTTGTATTGATTTCTCACATACGTTAGGAGTGACGTTGTTCAACAACCACCTAAATATGTATCCTTTATCAAGCAACACATAATAAATAGGCACAGTCAATCAATGGCCATTCAATCAACAATAATAAACACGTAATTGAACAAGTAGAGAAATCCAACGGCTCAATTATATAAAAACATAACAAGAATTTATCCTACAAAAGGTTCCATCAAAACTCTAGATAACAAATTAGTTATGCATAATAGTATGTAAAACTACAATACTAGAAGTCATAACCAACAATGAAAAATAGGAAGAGGAAGCAAAAACTCGTAGAAGAATTCCTCGCCTTGCTCCTATTGTGTATCTGCCTCCTTAGGTCGAATCTCTATCTCAAATCTGTCAAATCTCCTCAAAATACTATTTTCCATGTATATATACCAAGTAGGGTCGGGCCCAAATAATTATACCTTCTCCTACGCGAAAAAGGATAGTTTTTCAGGTCAGGAGTAGCACGGCCGCGCTAAGCCACACTAGTGGTCGCGCATATCGAAAAGTTTCTGCCCCATTTGCGCGTCAGGTCCACGGTCGCGGTTTCGATCGCGTTTTTCACCCTGTTCTGTTTGGAATTGGGAAAAACGTAAAACATGAAATTTGAGTTAGCTTTCCAACCATATATTATATATCCCAAATGGAGTTCGGAGAAAAAAATTACGTCTATTTTACTAGACAGTGTGCAGTATGCCTGCTCGTGTCTTTGTTTGTTCTTAACTATAAAATTTGACCCCCGAACACGATCCCGGCTTAATTCCTTGGGATTTTACTCAGACTTCAAATCTCCAAATCACTTGAGTTCATTCCATCACATGTATATAGCTCGGAATCATTCCTACAAGGCATAAAACACACAATTAATGCAAAATACTAGTGATTAAAGCTCAAGCTCAATTAAAGTGCAGTAAACTAGAGTGTAATAAGCGACTAAAATACGCAATTATAGCCTATCATCAGCTACCAAGGACATCATGAAAAATTGTGCATCATATTCCTATTTCCTAACCAAACTCTTAGCTTTAGCAGCTTTAAGTTGATCAATTGCACCCCTAAGAACATGCTTCTTCCCATGATACATGAATTCAATGGTTCTCTTTTTAAAATCAAACAATATCCTTCCTAATGTGTTCAACTATTGAAGCCCTAGCAACAATATCTATATTTCCCAATGGCAATAGTAAGAAATCAAAGGAAAAAGTGGTACCTTGTAATAGCGACCACAGGACCTTAAAAACTGAAGCAGTTTGCACTTTTCTACCATCAGCTACACTAACATATTGCTTTTGAATAGAACAAGCTTTGCAACCTAGTTTGCAGCTATTTTCTCAGCAATAAAATTGTGAGTACTCCCAGTGTCTATCAACACTTGTAAAGGCCTCTTCTCATGGTATCCAGTAACTCTTATAGTCTGATAACCTGCTGCACATGTGAAAGCTTGTAATGATATGTCCATAAACTCATTTGAATCCACCAATACTTCCTGTGCCATATCCTCTAGTTCCTTTGTATCTATCTCTTCATCTTCTGTCACCTCCACCAAATATAATTGTTTGTTACCCTTACACTTGTGACCTAGTACATACTTGTCATCACAGAAAAAACATAATCCCTTCGACTTTCTCTCATCCATTTCAGCTGCACTCAACCTCCTGCCAGGAATTCTAGTGTTTTTTGTAAGGTTAGGTTCAAAAGGCTTTTTGTTAGTGGAGTTTGGTAATGGGTTCTTTTGGTTATACGGGAGTTTATTGTGATTAGGGGTAGGTAATATACCATTGTTATTTCTCATATTAGGCTTGAGAACCCAAGACTAGGCCTGAGCCTCAAACACCTCCTCCTGCAATCTTGCAATTCTGTAAGCCTATAACAGTGTTCTAGGCGATTGAATTCTCACAAATTTGTTTAATTCTGGCTTAAGGCCACCTAAAAAATAACTAATTGCATTTTCATTGGACAAGTTAACCCCAGCCAACAACCTATCAAATTCTGCTTGATAGTCCCTAAGACTACCAAATTGTTGCAAATTTTTCAAGGCCTCTATATGATCTTCAAATCCTTCTCCAAATCGTTCATTCAAAGCTAGCACATATTCAATCCAAGTAGGTTCTAGCACTGAATTCCTAGATTTCACATATGACCTATGCCAAGCAATAGCTTCTCTATCAAAATGAATATAAGCTACCTTAACCCTCTGATCAAAAGCTACCTCATCCATAGAGAAAAATTGATCGACTTTATACAGCCAATTTTTCAAATCATGACCAGAGAATCGAGGAAATTCAAGTTTAGAATATCGAGTAAGAAAATTACCACTAGATTTTTCACCTTGATGAACATCTATGATCCTTCATTCTTGTTGAATATTCATTGACCCAGCTCTGCGTCGGTAGTGGAAAATAGGATATCGGGGTCGGAATGGAATTCCGACAGTTGGAACAGGTTCATAGTGTCATTTTGGACGTGTCTGCAAAATTTCAGGTCAATCAGAGACTCTGCTCTAACTACTTCTTTTTCCTTCCCTTTTTGATTCATAACCCCCATAGACTCATTCAATTCCAGTAATTCCTTGTCAGTTTGCACATTATGCTCGTTAATAACCATCATTCCATCCATCAACTTTTACAATTTATCGTGAATGGCTGTCAATTTGTCATCCAATTCTTCAACAGATTTCTCTGAATTTTTGCTGCGCGTCATGATTTGAGCTGTCGAGGACTGAAAGCTATGATACCAGATGATGCAATGTAATATAATTCAAAATGGATTAATCAATCTAGGAGCTGTGAACTCGAAGAAGCTGATAAATAAGTTAGGCTAATGCGAGAAAATAGCTCAAAGTAGAAGAAATTTAGAGAGAATAGATTGTATTAACTTCCAAAAGTGTATTTCAATTACTATTCAATCAACTATATAGTCTTAGCTGGATATTCTAGAAGTGACTATTGCTTAACAACTTGTAACTAACTTTTAACTAAGTTCAACTATTGCTTAACAACTTGTAACTAGGTTTTAACTAACTTCTAACTGCCATAATCAACTTGCCAAGTCAGTTGCTTGCTCATTTTTCTGTTACAACTTACTAACTCTACTTCTTGTTCTCAATTGCTCAGCTTCTTCTTCTCACTGCTCGACCATCAACTCGTTTAACTTGCATCATTAATGGTTCGATTCAAGGTCAGATTTCTATTCCTAACCCTAAGATTTCATATACAGAAATTGAGAAAGAAATTAAAAAAACCCTTAACAGAAAAACGACATCAAAGGGAGGAATGTACACAAAAATTTTCTTACCTCTTCAAACCAAATAAAATTGGAACAAAACCTAGCTTCAAATGTCTTGCAAATGGCTGCTAAAATGGGGAAGAAGAACATTTTATGTTTTGAAGAAGAACTCTTCCAAATCAGCTTTGAGAACGACATGTGGCCATTTTGTATAGGCTAAATCCTTTTCTTTAATTTACTATGCGCTTGGGGGCGATGTTGGAACTTTGGTTATAGGTTATGGGGTAATTATAGGTTTTCCAATATAATCAAATAACCTCATTTTCACAATATATATTTAATTATTCTGCACTATTAGTTATAATAGATTGAAATACTAGTATGCGTATTAAATGCCGGACTAGTTTTGTTTCTAATAATTCTACGAGCTCTTTCTTTTGTCTCTTTTGTTTGGAACAGATTGATTTAAGAAACACTCATATTTTTTAAAGAAAATATCAGTTTATTACTTTATTCACCCTCAAAATAGTTTTAGCATGTATGTGATACAAAAAAGTGACAATTTCAATAAAGTGATAAGTTTTACTTTATATATAGGACACATCTACTTACCCAGCAAGTGAAGTGCAGCAGTGGAATAGTAGAAACTAGAAAGTGAACCAACAAGGAGGAGTCGGGCCTCAAAATAGGACTTTTTGAAGTATGAAAAATGGCCAACTATAATCTCTACTTTGTTCACATCTATCTTCCGTTATATTATCGGGACATATCTATCCTTACCGTTAATTAAATCTTTTAAAAATATCCCCCATCTAATGGAATCCACCAAATTAATAAAATAATCATTTTGAAAAAAAATTATTAATCCATAATCCGTTAAATCCAACATATAAAATACAGAACCTAGATTTATGAGACGTCTTAACACATTTTATTCATTTAGAGAGAGATCGGGAATAATGGTGGAAGTAGGATTAGTAAGAATTTATATTTTTGGTACTTAATTGTTCATGGTGGCGTTAGGATGTCATGGTATCACTTGTGGTTGTATCTTTTGTTGTTATAATATGGCATCCCTTTATCTAATGCAATATACACTTGATAGTTAGTTTTTATGTCGGCAAAAACTGATATATATTTTATAAATATTTGTGTTTGGTTAATGCATGAAGTTAGTGTACTTAGGTTGTTAAGTTACTTCCTAAAGTGTTGGTGTACTTTTTTTCATTCTTGATGATTTCATAGACTCTAACTTGATATTAAATTGAATCTCCTCTAATTATTTTCTAATTTTTTCTCCTTTTAAGTTCAGTTGTTACTAAGAATTATGAGTATCCCATCTCATAGCTTGAAATCTAACTTTGATTCTTACGGCGTAATTTGACGATAATTACTCGTTGCTCAAATGTTTAAAGCATAATAAGAAAATATGGTGCGTGAATACTCATCAACAAAGGCTCATTATTGGAGGAAGAAATACCTCAATAATTGTCTTAAGAATTCATAATTATCATTGAATAAGATGATATAAACATTCACGTCATGGTGGAAAAAAGATCATGGTGAATACTCGCCACAATCTGCATGGTGGAAAAAAACTAAGAGAAAAGCTAGATGAGAAAAAATTGAAAGGCTAGAATATCATTAACATACAATAAGGATATTAAAAGAATCGTGACTCAATATATAAATTAATATATGATTGCCGATATTTTTATGTTTTTCACGTCTTAAGTTCAACAAATGACTACGAAAGAGATGACTAATCTGTAAGGAAGAAGTGCAGTAAAAAAAAGATTTAACCGGTTATTAACGAGTTTTTAAAAATAGGTAATTTTTAATTTTGGTGGCTTTTCGTTAGGTGGAGGTTATTTTTTAAAAGTTTGGCTAACGGTAAGGGTAGATGTGACCCGATAGTATAATGGAGGGTAGATATGAACATTATACTAAAGTAGAGGGGTATATTTGACCCTTTTCCCTTGAAGTGGTAAATATTTTTTAATTTTCAATTACTTTCCAAAAATGTTTTAGCGTGAATTCAAATTTAGTTGGACTTCAATATGAGTGTCGGCAGAAACACAGTCAGTATTTCAATCTCATGGATTTAGAATTTTGGAGCGACCACTTCAAGTACTAATCAGAAACGGATCCAAAATTTAAATTCTATACGTTCAGCTTTTAAGATCATTAGCATTGAACCTGGTCGAAGCCACACTTTGGTTAGGGTGGTCAATTGACTACCCTTTGTCAAAAAATTATATTGCGTATATATGTAAAATATTATATTTTAGAGATATATAACATATATTGAACACTCTTTGTCGATTTCTTTTACTTATTTCAAGTTTGAACACCCTTAAGAAAATTCATGGCTTCGCCACTGCATTGAACCCATTATATTTTAAAATTATGTGTTCACATCTACTATTTTTATAATTTTAATAAAAGTATACACATAAATTTTTACTCTATGTCGAAGGTTATGAGTTCAATTGAACATGTTGCTAACAAAACACATCCACCCCTCTAAATTTATATTTATACATATTCAATAAATTTTTAATATAAAATATATTATTTGAACAAAAATTACGGAGTTCAGCTAAACTCGTATAACTCGACTTTTGCCTACGCCATTGAGTGTCGGACACCCAATGAGAAATGAAAAAGGAAAAAGAATAGTAGAAAGTGAAGAGCCGAGGGACCAGATAACACATGGGAACCATCATTCTGTTATTTCTCCCAGCTTTATTGTGTTTATTACTATTCTATGTACTTCTACAGTTCTACTCACAAGTTATAACGGCTTTCTAAACGGGACCCTATACAGGCCGTGAGATGTTATACCGAGATCTAAGAGCTCGGAAATTTTCTTTAGAAAAATCACTGTCATGCTAAGGGGTTAAGATCCTCTCCAGTATTCTTTCCCCCAGTACTTTTCAATGGGGGTGTAGCATGCTGCCACGTGTTACAAAAAATTTGAAGGCCAAGATATTGCTGGACATTTCAAGATCCATTTTATATTACTTTAGCAGAGAAAAATAAAAAAAAACATAAGACAACAATCCTTTTCTGATCTCCACTGCGTGAACTTTTGAACTTATTTCAAGATTTCATGTTGAAACTCGTTTGAAAAAAAAATATAACTTTTGGGTCAAATTATTAAATTTACGTGATAATCCTAGTTAATAATAATATTTCTAGAAATGACTTCCCAAAAGCCTAATCAACTCGAATAGATCTAGTAGACAAGTGATAACAATATACAATAATTATTCCAAAAAGTATGAGCAATAATGTAGTATTTAATAACAATGAATAACAATAAATGACATTTAAGTAAATAAGAAGAGCGTATCACCAATAAAGGATGAACTAGATGGTTATTCCTCCAGACAATGATGAGTGACAAATAAATCCTTGAATGTTCGAATTATTCTCGAATCTGATGAAAAAATATGGAATAATATAGACAAGAATCTAGATGAAAAGATAGTGTTTGTATCTTAGTAAGAGAGAGAATCTTTAGTCAAAGTTTGTTCTTAGAAATGAATATCATATGCCTCTTTTTCTATTTATATGAGACATTTTCTTTGTGAACTCTAATAATACAAGTGTAGGGAATATCCACTAGAATACTCTCTTACTTATCCAATTTTGAAAATCAGTTGTTACAACTTTATCAGCGATCCCCGACTTTGACCATTATCAACACCTCGACCATGACTCTCGTCGACTCTTTGGCTGTGAGCCTTGCTGCTTCATGCTCCACCTCGACTAATAACGACTCGAGGACTCTTTTTTTAGTGTTATCTTATCTTAAATATTCTAGGGCGGATTTTGACCCATATAGTTAGTCCATCCGCTTATTCAGGTTGGCCTCAGGCGGGCTTGATGAGCAGATTCTGTTCTTTGCGGTCGAAACGATTGGACGAGCTAACCGAGCCGTGACGATTGGGGCGAGCTGCAACGTGGCCCTTTGTGAGCCACAAATTCTGGAGTTGCACTGTCCATGAATCAAGGTGACTTCATGTCGTCATACGTCGTTATGGCGCATTTTTTCTATGCGTTGCTTCGTTTCACGTGTGTCTTTTGATTGAATCTGGCATTTCGGTTACAGTGCCAGGTAATGATTGAATCTGTCATTTCGGTTACAATGTGAGGGTATAATTTTATACTTTATGAAATTCTTGCATCGAAACCATGTATCTTCTTCTTCTTCTTCCATTGTTGTGCATCTTTTCCTTCTGTTCCAGCGATCCTTATCGTTTTTAATTCTTCGTTGTTTGATACCGTCTTCTCTTTCATTGAAAATATGTCTAACATACCTTCTAGGCCCAGCGAGGGAAGTGACCTGCTCCCTTTAATGATTCTTCTTCCTCCTCATGCGGAGAACGTTCCCACAACTACAGAGGACGGAAGCTTCCCGACTATGGAAGAGATAGTCCCTCGTAACCCCGATGTCAGGTTTGATTTCTCGAAACTTCCTGAAGCCGAACCCGGGACCTTTTAATTTGGCGATGAAGGAGGCTGATTTGTCAAAGCTCAAAAAAAAATACGGCCTTCCTGATCACTTTGAGTTGATCCCTGCCGGGTGGGATGTAGTGCACTACCATCATCCTGTGTATTGCGCATTCTATGCCTATCCCTTTCACATTTGCCACACTCTTCCTCTTCTCCCGTTGGCGGAGGAATTTTGTCTCTTATATGGTGTTTTCTCGGCTCAACTCTCATCGTACATCTACAAGCTCATAAAGATGCTTACCAAGTTTGCGGAGTTAGCCGGGGTCGAGATCACACTTCGACACCTGATGCACATGTTCGCCCCTAGCTTTTATAGGGGATGATGTTGAACCTCCGACACTGAGGAGGCACATGTCTGTTGGTGAAGATGGACGACAAGTCTAATCTCCATTCCTGTCTCAACTTTTTCTTCGTTAGGACTGAGGACGTGGTGGCCAACGTCGACGGCTTCCCTGAAGCTTGGAATTGCACTCCTAAGCGCCTAACTCTTTTTGCATGTAGGTACTTGGTTTATTTTTCTTAGTTGTGGATTCCAACTTCTCGTTCTTTTCTAACAGAGCCAAGACCTCGCCTCCTCCTTTGGTCGAGGAAATTTTTGGTTGGGTCGGTATCGTAGGGATTTGTGAGTGGTCGAGCTTCTTTAAAGGTTTGGGCCGGCTCCCCCCTCGACTGGTAAGTTACTCTTTTTTTCTTCTTCTTATTAGTTATTTCTCTTTTGTGTTTTTTTTTTGGCTTGCTTTCTTATCCCTTTGTAATTCCCTTAATTTCAGCTAGGGGGTCCTCGAGGAGGTCGAGAGCTCCCGCACCTGCGTTTTGTAAGAGGAAAGTTGCTGCCTCTTCAGCTCCTGCCCCTTCTACAACTGCGACTGATTCTGCTCACTACTCGGTCCCGCCCGCTGCTGCTTCAACATCAATTCCTTCTTTATCTGCGGAGACTTCATCCGTGGAGCCTTTAGCTTCTCCCTTACAGCGTCTCATATATGAGGAAGATGAGTCACTGCCAGGTGATTGGGACTTGATATCCCGTAAGAGGAGAATTGTGGACGTTGGCGGCGGGGTTGCCCCGGTTGTTGGCTCGGTGATGGGTGATTTTACACTTCGTGAGATGGCGACTATTATCATTGAAGACGATGTCGGGCCGACGTTTGAGATTCCGAGGTCGGTGGAGGCCGACGAGGGTGTTTCTCTCCCTTCTACGATGACGGACGCTGAAGGGCCGACCACTAGGGCTTCTGACACTTCGCGGCAAAAGGGGCCGTCGACTTCGCAGCCAACTGATGATACTTCTTTACCAGCCGAAGGGACAGGCAAAGGCGTTTTCGAAGAAGGCTATGAGACGGGTTCAGACACTGATGCTGCTGACCTCTGAGGATGTTGGAATAAGGGTTTACCTAGCTTGAGGTGAGACTAGAGGGGTCTATGAGGACCATTGCGATTCCCATGGATCGTGATCTGTTGAAGAATACGAAGAATGTAGTCCCTGCCCTCGACCCTCCTTGCTCCGACATAGAGGGTGAAACCATCAAAGAGTTAGACGATGTTACCTTGTCGAGGAGCATAGCCGGCCTTGTTCTCAGGGTGAGTTATTTAGGGCTTCGTCTTTCTGTCAATTTTTTTGTGTGTGTTTAGTGTTTTGCCTTTGTTAGCAAGGGCGTTCTCATTTTTTCTTTCCTTCTTTTTCTTTTTATGACCGTAGACCATGATTTCGGAGATTGAAAGCACCCGAAGGAAGGAGAAGCGTAAGGAAGTATTTGAGAGGTTGAGACGCAAATATGTTGTGTACCCCGACAAGTATTGGAAGTTTTTTAGGCAGTTTGGTGAGGGCGAAAATTTGAAGGCCCTTCGTGATGAATTGAAGGAGAAGGATGACGAGCTAGTTATAGTCATCGAGAAGTGTAGCGTCCTTGAGGGGACGTTGAGAAGTAGGGAAGAAGAGCTCGAAGTCAGGAGAATCGTAGAGGCCCAATGTGGTGACCTTCAGACGCAAGTAATTGAGCTGTACAGGCAACTGAAGGAGTGCCAGCTTCAGGTGGAGGTCCTTATTGGCGAAATCGCTGAGAAAGTGGGAGAGTTGGAGAAAGCTGAGGCGGCGTGGTCAGAGGCTCTTAATAAGGCAGAGTCCCTTGAGGTGGTGATTCCAACAAAAATGGGAGTGTTGCTCATATGAGCAAGAATCACCCCGGACTTACAACTGTGTGGCTTTATGTCACCGGCGTCGGAAGTTCGCGGTAATCTAGTGGAAATTCATAAACGAGTTAGGTTATTTGGTGTTTTTAAAGTTGAACTAATAAAGATGAATTAATTTTGAAATCAACAAAATCTTGGCCTTTCAAATTTTTGTTAACACGTAGCAGTATCCTACTTCCCCATTGAAAATTACTGGAGGAAGGATACTGGAGGGGATCTCAACCCCACGCTAAGTGGACTCTTTAGAATTTATTCCAAAAATAACCAGGAAAAAGAAAAGGTATTACTGTCTTCTCCAAGCACATAATTTTTTTTTTCTTAATTTTTTTTAAAGTTGAGTACATATTCTCTCATTTGTAAATGCATTATTTTCTTGAGGTCAAACAACATATTTTTTGTTAAGCAAAAAGGAAGGGAAAGGGTAAAGGATAAATACTATTTTTGGCAGTAGAAAAGGAAGAAACGGATAAGGTAGTTGGACTCTGGATTTTAGCTCTTGTATTGGATGATTTGAACTTGTCATCAAACATGATCGTACCTTGCATATTCTAATTTTCAATTTGATAAACTTGAGAAATTTGGTCACAGGAGAAAAATACGACATGACACGTAACCGCTTAAAGGAAGAATACATGAAATTCAAGATGAAGATGACCACCAAACATAGCTATTTCGCTTGTCACAAGAAGTAATAACGATAATAAAAGGAGTATTAAATGCTTTGCGACTGGTAACATTTAATACATAATATTTTGCAGCATTAAGGATGATGACTCGTTTCAAGGAATTTGGAATTTATGTCTAATGTTATATCTTAACCATCGGCCCTCATAATTGACATTAAATAATGACATGATCCTAGGACTTCCTTCCCTAAACATATCTATAAATAAGGAGCTCAATTATCATTGTAAGGGACACGAATTTTCTGGCTAACTTACACAACACTCTATACAGAATTTTAATACAATTTTGCTTTCTCGCTTTTTGATCTCATCATTATTGTGCCTGGAAACTCTATTTCCGGACTCGTCAGCTCTGCCGTTTCATTTACCTTTTAAGGCTAAATATTTTATATCCCATCAGTTATTTCGTTACTTTTTGAATCAAATTAATTTACTTATCTAGAAACCACGAACACATTCAACTATACCGTCTTACGGATAAACAACCATATAAAGAATCAATAATTTGTAATGTCTTAGTTTGTCGTCATGCATGCTAGCAAACGACTCACAAATCAACTAAGCTGGAGGCTAGTAGAAATGCCAATATCAATTGGTTTTGCCTAAAATTAGACCAAATTTGCGAAGTTTGATAAATTGAAATTTTGAAAGCGTAAAATTGAAGAGTTGAGTGATGTCACGTGCCAACCATAAAACCAAGGGACTAAACTGCATTTTCTCCTCAACATTATTCCTCGTGTTCTCAAGTATCACTAGAATTAACAAGAAATAGTTCTTACTTCTTAATACCTCAATTTGAGTGGAAGAAAAGCTTTATTTTCCTCATATTCGCCTACTTTATTATCTTGATAATATAAATATTTATGTGAATGTTCTTCTATGACTTTTGGGGCTTTTGCATCCGTACTCGTTTTTTGTGTCACGTTTTAACTTATACTAATTATAAAAAAAATTAAAAGTGTACCCGATTTTGCGCATAACTTCAGCATACGGGGCTGAAGTAGCAAAAGACAATCACGCAAAACTTCAGCATTCTAATAGGCGGGCCTGAAGTAGCTTGCGAACTTCAGCTCTAGAGCTGAAGTTTTTGTCTTTGTAACTGGGGAACTAACTTCAGCTCTAGAGCTGAAGTTTTTGTCTTTGTAACTGGAGAACTTCAGCTCTAGAACTAAAGTTTTTGTTTTGTAACTCGGGAACTTCAGTAAGTTTTTGTCTTTATAACTGGGAAGTTCAGCTCTTTGTAACTGGGAAACTTCAGCTCTAGAGCTGAAGGTTTGTCTTTGTAACTGGGAAACTTCAGCTCCGTATGCTGAAGTTTTGTCTTTGTAACTGGCGAACTTCAGTTTAACTGGCGAACTTCAGTTTAGCGAGGAAAAGGGAGCTGAAGTTATTTAAAAAGTGGGTACAAATTAAAAATTTAAAAAAAAATAACTATAGGTTAAATGGAGACGACCAAATAGGGTGTCCCGCGCAATTTTTACCTAACTTTTTATGTACTCCCCAATTTATCATAGAAGTATGGAAAATAAAGACTACTAATCACGTAAATAGTCCTTCCGTTTTGTTAAGAGATTTTGTATGGATGGTAAACACTCACACAGTTAACCCTAACTTTTATTAAGGTGCATATTGTACTAGCTTTGTAGTTACGATGTTTGTATTTTTTTTCTTTTCTATAGCAGTTATTAGTGTATGTGCTTACTACGAAAGTATGTTTTGCACAAAGAAAGCAAACAACTCATCGATGGTACAAGTCATTCATCACTATAGGTTTTCTTTTATGTTAAAGACCAATATAGTTAATAATAATATGTACAAAATGTATATATATACACTGTTTCGATTATTACTTTAAAAACGACTATATAGTAAATAAACTAACCGTCATCAGTAGGGCTGGATCATAATATTTAGGCCCAAGTAACTTGACAGGCCTGTTTGTATAATGCCAATATGTTTTGAATATCTAACATTGAGCCCAAAAGAAATGCTTTGACCCACTACCCCATAGGTGTTAAGTTCCAATATAATCTTTATGTCCCCAAAGCGACACAGCTTACTGCAAATTTTCCAGTCCAACCTAGCCGCAATGAAGAAGAAGCAAAAATACGCCACCACCTCCGCCGCAGATACCTCCACCACCACCACCACCACCGCCACCGTAGATTTGAAAGCCCTAATCCACGACCACAGGCTCTTCTTCGACAAGCTAATCGACCTAATTCCACCCAGATTCTACCTCCCTAAAGAAGACGCCCCCTGGTACGGAGGCCTCTCCAAAGCCGCCAAAGCCTCCGCAAAGCGAAAATCCAAAGAGAACCTCAAACTCGCTCGTCGCAACCGCCTTGACCCTGACAAAAAAGATCAAACCTCCACCCTCGGCCTCCTCGAACAATCCCTTCAGAAACAACAAAAAACTGATCCCGACGAAGATCATGCTAAACCTACGCCCATTAATTTGGAGGATAACGATAATAACCCTAATAACGGTAACTCCTCCGTTACTTTCGAAGGGCTGAGACAAAAGCTACGCAGAAAGATCGAAATGCTCCGTGGTAACCGCGGTGATGGCGAGAGTTCTCAGAATAATAGAGCTAATGATCGTAGGAGGAGTGAAAAGGAAGCATCTTTAGCGAAATCCGAGGGGAAGAAGAGAAAGAGAGGTGAAGAAGGAGGAGAAGACGGTAAGGGAGAAGATAACAGTGTGAGTGAAGTGGAAAAGGGAATAGAGTTTGGGAAAGTCAAACTCGGAGACGACGATGACATGAAAAAGAAAAAGAAGAAAAAAGGATCCAAAGCTAAAGAATTGGAAAGGCTGAAGAGGCTGGAAGAGGTGAAGAGGGAGAATAGGACGGTGGCGGATAGGGAAGCATGGAAGGCAGCAGCAAATCGGGCAATGGGAGTGAAGGTGCACGACGATCCTTCAAAGTTGAAGGAGAGTATGAAGAGGGAGAAGAGAAGGAAAGAGAAGAGTTCAGAGAAGTGGAAGGAAAGAGTGCAGAGTCAGGAGAAGTTGAAAAACGAGCGACAGCAAAAGAGAAGGGATAACATTGCTGGCAAAGTTAAGGAGAAGAAGATGAGGAAGATTGCTAAAAGGGAGAAGAAACTCATGAGGCCTGGCTTTGAGGGCCGAAAGGAAGGCTACATTACTCAGGATAAGAGCTAAACTAAACTGGTCATGTGACTCTTTCTTATGTTTTCATATTTTTGAATTTAGCTGCTATTTCGATTGGAGAAAAAAATTCGTGATTGTGTGCTGCTAGTCATTTGGTAGTAACATGTTGGTTCATTAGCCGATTCCAACTGGATTGGGATTGAGGTGTAGTTTTTATATTAACATGCTGGTTCATTTATTGTTTTCATGAAGTTAGCATGATAATATATGCTTGTCAACGAATATTATTAGTTTGAGTAGAACATATTGTCTGCATATATTTCTCAAACAGAGGGTGGAAATGGAACAAATATGAGATTCACCATGAATCTTTTTGCTCTGGAACATATTTACTTGGCATTATTACTCTCTTTTTTAGAAATAGATGTTTTACATGTCAAATGGCTACGGATATATCCCTAATATTTCAAAACTTAGTTACACCCTTGTGAGACAGACCAACTTACTTTATTAAGAGTCCTTTAAAAAGCTAAGCTTGTTCAGATGGTAAGATTCACTTAACTTCATACCTCCAAGTGCTCGTGACTATCCGATGATAGTCACTTCGATGCTTAAAGTTAATCGGTTCACGTGTAGTTACTAACTATAGTTTTTTCAATTGTGGAATTATCAAATGTTTGAGAATGTTACGGGAGATTTAGTTTAGCAAATTGCGATTTCACTGTGATGTAATGGAGTTGTAGACAGATGTTGTGAACTGATTCGTAACTTCTTGCAAGTGTCCTGCTTATTAATCTAACATGTTAAGATGAATCCGGTGATACAATACCAATTGGTAAAAAAGAGATGATTTGTAGATTATATGAGCATGTTCCTAATTATTTGTTGCTAAAGTAAAGCTCAAGAACCTAAAGGTCTATCCCCAACCGTCAATGAGGTGGGATGAATAGGGGAACAAGGTCGAACTCCTAACAGAGACCAAAAAGATTAAGTAATTTCTTCCTAACTGCTTAAGCTTTTGTGCACAGAAATAACTGTGTTGGTTGGAGGTAGTTGGATTCGGTGGAATAGTAGTCAAGTGTGCGCAAGCTATCGCGGACACCATACTTGTAGAAACTAGAGCCTTAACCTTTTGATTGAATTATAATACCTATCTTGTGCTTTCGGTTCATGGTCTGTGAATCTAACAGAACATTTTTTTCTCCACATTCTTCTTCAATGATTATCCACTTTTTTATGTCAACTTCCTGCTATCTGCGAACTTTGAGTTTCATACAGAAAATTTTCAATATGCTGCTGTTATCAAATCTTTCGCAAACTTCTGGGGCATAGCCAGCATTCTACTGCAATACTGCAGCTAGTACAACAACATCGCTGCAAGTAACTATAGTATAATCAGGCGCATAAAGCACAAAAATGCCAAGCCACGCAGGGGCTTAAGTTGCAAGTGCAATTAAAGGACAAGCTATATTTTTTGAGTTCCTTTTATGCAGAATTTAGTATGATTGCAGTGTATAAAGTGAAGCTTACGAACTGGTTGTTTATCCTTTGTGCACTTTATGCCTTTCTAAGTGCTTAAGTTCTTTGAGTTGTGAAAGATCTCAGTTCATCGATTCTACTTGGACTTTTTCTTCGATTGGTCAACAAGTTCATTTGGATCCAATTGTTCAGGCAAGATGGAGTTCTTTTATGTCTTCTGTGCGTTATGCGTTAATATTATTGTTTCTGACACCCAAAGGTACCCCTAAGGTCTTGTGATGAAATACATAGAAGATTAAGCAGAAATAAAATACATAGAAATCAAGCAGAGAGGCATCCAATACTGTGAATGAATTCCTTAAACTACATCGTGTAGTTGGTATCTCTTGTCCTTTCCTGCACATGCGTTCAACCTTCTCTTTCACATTCTTTAGCCAATACTGCCTAAACAATACAACATTTGCAGAGTATTAGAGTTTGATTATAGGACATTAATTTTAGACAAAGGGAGAGATGCAGAGAATTGAGAAAAGTATAGATAAATATAAAGGAAAACAATTTTCTTTTAGGAAAGTGGAATCAGTTATAGAGTGGTGATAGGAATCAGGTATAGACAAAAGAAATAGGGCTTTTTTCTTTGTATCTCCCATTTCCACCCCTTCGTGGAGCTGCTAGTATAGTTACCAAAGTAGGGCAGAGGGGAGAACTCCTGAAATCCTTTTGATCAGAGACTGGCGAGTTACTTACATCAGTCGTGTTTGAGTGATGCACAGAATATGTACAAAACTTTGAAGTAGCTTTTGGTTGTTTCGCAAACTTTTCAAGTGGTGACAGGAGGAAACTTGGTGATATTTCCAGGGGTTAAGATCCTTGTTGAAATATCTAAGCATTATGATTCAAGAGTCCTGTAAAGAATGCTGGATATCCTTTTGAGCTGTACTACTTATGGAAGCTTTCAAGAATTTCTTGCTGATTTTTATGCCTTGGCATTGAGCTTCAGCTATGGTGCTACATCCAAGGGGATGCTACTCGCTGCTGATAGCTATCTGTAACCTGAGGAGTTAGGTTCCTCTTCTAGCAGGAAGAAAGCAATTAGCAATATAGCTGACTTTGTTTTGTTTTATGCTTTAACTTGCCATCTTGTTTTGCAGGATCTTGTAGCACTCATAACACCACTTCATCCTCTTTATGTTTCAATCTTACTAGATTTGTTGTGCTTATACGTTCGAGGTTGGAAGTTCAACTCGCTTTCACTGGAAATGTCTTGTACTCTCCACAGTCCCGTACCTGTCTAACTTTTTGTCTTCGTCTGGTTGCCTATTTTCTTGCTAAATTCGTTGATGGACAGGGGGCGGCGGGGGTATCCAAGGTTGGGGCTGATTCCTAAAAGAAAATGTAGAACTTAGAACTTAAATAGACTTTTAGACATATTTGTTACTCGCTAATAATGAAATGTCATCCGCAAACACCTATTATTTGCAAGTCCTTTGATTTATATTTTGTTCAATTTACAGCTTCAACTTAAAATAGAGAATATGAAGTTGAAAAAAGTGGTTTGTGGAATATTTCTAGTGAAATACAAAATAGTTTTCACCCACTAATGTCTTCAAGTCTTTTCTCAAGTGAATTTCATGTCTAAACACAATTTCACTAGTTTAAGATGCATTTCTAATCCACTCCTTAGTTAGTCACCGTGTCCATGTGCATGTGTGTGGGGAATATGCTTTACAATCTTGTCTAACAAGTGACTTTAATTTTAAAAAGCTAAGGGCACATGGGAGGTAGGTGCTTAACTTATCGTATTAAAAAGAATCCAGAAAAAGGGTATCCATAAATATCCTGAGAGAGGTCACATAACCATATAGATCACCACTAAAATCCATCATAATATTACAATTCCCACAAGAAAAATAACTGTAGAAAAAATGCAAAGGCAAAAGAGAGGACACTCAAAATTCCACACTAAGGTACGGTAATGATACAACTGCAAGGCACTTTGTGCTTGCCTCTAGGTCATGTTAGATTCCAGCAAACATGGTACGATGAGCAACAACAAAAGTAGAAAACCAAAGAAAATATTATCCAAATCAAGGCCCTACAAGGGGTAACACAAAGGCTCCTCCTTTGTACTGAAGTTGATGATGATCTTATCCTTGAAAGATAGCCTCTATTCAAAAGCACGCAAGTAAATAGTGGTGGAGAAATGGCTCTTGAGTTTCTGTTGATGGTGCTGGTCATATATGCACCAAACACATGCCAACCCTGCACATGCTTCCTGTCCCCCCCATATCTATACCATCCTTCCATTATTCCTTTCTACTTTCTCTCAAAATATTCTGTCACTTCTCTTCCTCCTGTCTATACATTAACCAACTCAATATCTTTACAATCACCAAATCATATCACTTGACACCTCTAAATTCATCACCCAAATAGAAAAAAAGGGAAATAATGTTAACAATCAACTAGGCTTCTTAGCAACTTTTTTGTCAACTTAAAACTATGGTTTACTACTTAATAAATTGGATATGGTTAGGTAATTATAGAGCGGGGGGTGGTTGCGTTGCCAATACCAGGCATTTGACATGTCGTGGGCAGGTGGTTAGGTGGTCGTTGGTAAGGCCGGCCGCCTGCATGAAGGAGTGTATAACGGTTGGGCCGACGTAGCGGAACCCTCTTTTCACCATGTCTTTGCTTATGGTTTCTGATTTTGAGGTCTTCACTGGGATTTTGTTGCATGCCTTGTATTGTGTTGTAATGGGCTTGTTGTTTACAAATCCCCACAGATACTTGTCGAACGACCCAAATACCTTCTTTATCTGAAATATATTCAAGAAATTGATCCCCGCATTTAAAATTTGCAAGACTAGAGATTTTATTCAAGAATCACAGGAATGTAACAATATATGAGATATATCTACTGTATTTCTTAAGCCTAAACACTTATTTTAGTTTACTAATCTTACTTTCCTGGGGTTGTCAGGCCAGGTATGCAATACTTATTCCATATGGCCCATGTGGTTATGTTATTTAAGAGGTGTTAGCTACATTCATGATTGACTTCAAGCAGATTAATTAATATAAGAGTTTCCAATAGGGTATCATAACATTGGGAAGGATCGAAAAATAATGAAGACATTGAAATAGAAAAGACAGTTGAAAAGTTTAATTGTTTAAAATTCTTTTATAGAACGCATATTGTATGATTACCTCTAAAATTCTGTTAGAATTGTCGACAGCTCCTCGGACTTGGCTAAGCTCTATGCCATATTCAGCACTTGTTGAAGTTATCTTCTTTTCATTGTACTTGGAAACAATTTCTGGATTAAATCCTGAAAAGGCATCCCTGGAGGAAAATAACATGCAAAATACAGCTAAGGCCTCTGACTTTTGCAAAAAAATGTTTATCAAGAATCAGTAATAACACCAGCAAAAACCTACCTGAACTCTTGCCTTTTCTTTAACACTGAAGTCCAGTCCGATCCAACTTGTGCACCAGTTAACACCAGCAACTCAAAGAGCAGGCTGTGCATATAGAACAAGGAAATTAATTTAAGTACGAAACTTACAAATATGCATAACTATGAACAAAAAAACATGGGAAATAAGATACTTACTTATCATCATGGACAGGAACTCCCCATTCTTCATCATGGTATGCAATATACAGCGGGTCTGGAAACACAACAAAACACCAAAAACTTTAGTCCTATTTATCCACTTACACTAATCTGTGTCTTGTTTTGTGTTGGAAGATAGTTTTAGTTACCAGAATTAGGCGTGATAAAGCTGCATCTTTTTTCCTCTCGAGGATTCGGATTAGCTGCTGAAGGAGAGGAAGAGTCAAAAGAAGATACTTTTCCGTCATATTTGGCAGATTTTGTTCTTCCATAATGGGCAATTTTCATTTTTCTTTGCACTTGTGCGGTTGCAACCATTTCCCTTCTTGCTGCTGCTATGCTCCCTGGAGCCTCAAGTATCAAGGAGGAAGAGTATTTCAATGAAGAATTCTCTACAGAAGGGGGTGAGTTTATGCTCCCACTGTTTTTCTTAGGCTTCTTCAATAAAGTTGGAGTTTTATTAGCAGTCCCTTTCGGAGACAAAATTTTCTCAGCACTTGAAGTCAGGCCATTAGGATCAATATTCCCTCTTTTTGTAGCTGGTTGTCTAGGCGATTTCAGTTTAGGAGAGACCGGTGGAGTTGTTACTGAAATCTTGACTTTAGTACTGCCATTTGTAGCAGGAGGAGCACTATTAGTTCGCTGTAATACAGGAGCAGAAGTTGTTTTTGAAGGTGTCTTTTTAAGTGAGTTGCGGCGTTCAAAAAGAGGAACTATGTTGCTATTTGGTTGAAGAACAGGGCGACCATCGATTTGGGAGATGGTTTGTGGTCTGCCCTGCAGTTTAGTTTTGGAGGAACACATCTTTTTATGGCTAGCTGTACTACTCTTGTGGAAGAGAGAACAAAAGGTTGAAAGAAGAACAAACGAGGCAAAATGAGAAGAGGGTTGAGGCTTTTTCTTGGTATTGACAAAGTGTTGATCAAGCTCTAATTAAGGGACTTGAGGATTGAGAGAATTTGAGGGAAGAATGTGGGATGATTTTATAGAGAAAATAATAAAGCAAGGGGGTTGGGCCTTTGTGGGGGGGAGGTAGGGAAAAGGGCATAAGGGGGAAGTTATGAATTTGGAACATGGAGAGGTTGGGGTCTGCCATACATAAGACCTCTTTTCTTGTGAGGTTGGCACTTTCTTCTGTTTAAAGTGACCACGAGGATGACACTGACCCAATCCTTACTCCCATATATGAGCGGTATAAAATCGAATCGTAACCGATAACCAGACCATGAATTTGACTTATTGGTTTATTGGTATCGAATTATCAGATTAATGATTGATAAACAAATTAAAATTTTATAATTAATGGTTTATCGGTTTGGGGCAGATAATTTAATTTTCTTATCGGATAAATCATTAACTTGTTAAGAATTATTATACTTATATTTTATCCACATCTGTATAAATCCGTTGAGAATTATTATATTTATATTTTTACCTCTATGTATACATACCTTTCTCTTCTTATTTTGATAAACCGTTAATGTCAGTGTTATAGCCTTTCCCAAATTGATACAATTTTTTTGTGTTCAGTACCTTAAAGAGTCTTGCAATTGTTCAAGCATTTGTTTATGTTCATTGTTCGGCCTTTCCCTTTCGTGAATTTGGAACATGTACTTTATTTTTATTATTTATTTGATTTAGCAGATAAACCACCCGATAATCGCTAATCTGACCAATCCGTCCGATGTCTTATTGGTTGGTTAGTGAATTATTATATTTATAAACCGATAAGTCGAAACGTTAAGCGTAAGTATCCGTCCGATATGCAGCCTTATATGCATCTGCATTCCTAGGGCTTTAAAGTACTACTCCACTTGTTTAAGTTACTACTCCTAGTACTTATTTTGTTCAAGAAAAATGGTTATATTTGCTCATGTACTATACGAAATCGAGTAACTTTGTTATCCGTTAAACATTTCATCAAATAATGTGTTCATTGTTAGAAAAAGTATCATTTTTATCCCTAATCTCTCGTAGAGTTACATAAGGATAATTTTAAATAGTTATAGTAAAAAAGATATGAATAGTTTTTTCTTTTTTTTTTTTTCTCGAAAAATTTAGGCACATGAAGTTGAACCATTTCAGGCTGGACCTTTGTTAATGGTAAGGACAAATACATAACAATTTGCTAACGACAAGAGTAAGAATAATGCAAAAGTATAAGGGAAGACAAAATTGAACAATTTCAGATAAAATAAAGGAAAATATAGCATTTATAGAATTAGAAGGGAATCGAAGTGGTGCGAGTGCCAGCAGTTTAGGATCCTTCCTTTTTCATTGCCAGCCAAGCCTAGTTCGAAAAACCCGAGCTGGAGTGCTTGTGAAGTTTTTGGGGCCAGAAAACGACCAATCATTGCTCGAGCTGGCTCCTATTTACCCTTTCTTTTTTTCTCCAACTCTTTTCTTGTATATACCAATTCACCTTCTCTCCATTAGTTAGTAAATTATAATTTAGTTGTTGGAACTAATCAAATACTTAGTTTATTACTCTACTAAAAGACTTTTGTCAGAGTTGACGTTTTAACTCAAGATGTAACCACTTTTTAGTCTTGTATATATTAGTAGCTTATGTCATTTATACACCTTTTTGCTGCTATTAGGAGTCTGAGACGATAGAGAGTTAAAAGCATTCATTTAAAAATAGTAATAAACTTTGAGATTGAGCAGTTGAGAACAATAATATCCAATTACTAGGAATAAATAATTCTTGAAACGCGTTGTTCCAACTAACAGAAAGATTAAGTAAACAGGTTGTCATTTCCCCTAACAAGTAACAGAGCCAGCTTTAAAGTATTGAACATGAAGCTGATCGTGTCCTAGTAATTTCGTTCTATCGTATATGTTCAAGCTTCCCTTATTTTTGGTTAACTATCTTAATCCCCTTCTCCATCTAGGCACGCCAAGTATAACGATTTCTTTTGTTCCCATCAATCAGCTATGGCATTTACACTACCCTTTGGGAATGTACCTATGTCAAACTTTTTTTTTTTCCCCGATAATGGTGGTTTCTCAATCACTTTAATTATTTCATTGGACATGTATAGCCTCGCACTTAGATTATTCCATTGAATACTTGTTAAATATTGTTTAACGTTGTTCACTAATACTTAGATGAGAAGAATTTGCAACCTTATCTCTATAATTTGCATCAATCTCTCTGACCAGTAGGCCAAGATACGTCGCTAATCGGACTTTCTGCATCTAAGTCCACTATATAAGTCTGAAATAGTAATCATGTCCAAAAAATATTGGAGAATATACAGTAGATTTCTTGGGAACAGTGATGGTTAAGTAAATAATGGATCACAATGATTCAGCTGCAAGAATTGTCAATTCTTTGGTGCCTTGTTCCAGTCACTAGCTTTTCATTTCTCCATGAGTATAACCTAACCTTAAGTTGCAAGAGTTCAAGATCACCAAGTCTGACATCTTGGGAATTCAAACGATAAAGTTTCATCTCGAGGATTCATCTAAAGTGAGTATTCAAAATAGTAAGAATTAAAATTTCTTCCGGTTCACTTTAATTGATTTTTTGATAATTTTTACATATATTAAAGAATCTATCTTTTAGCATTAATTAATAATGAAATCGATCATATTAATCTTAATTTATTCCTTAAAAATATAATAAATATTCCTAGACTCTTTACTCCCCGCACAATTTAAAAAAAAAAGAAAGTTAATTCCATTGTTCCTTAGACTGTTCACTTATAATCAAGTCTGAAGAGGTGAAAAGTAGCTAATAGTGCAATTGATTATAGCAGTGCTAATTGAGTTCTTCCCAATTAATGGCAGCTACCTAGTTAATGTCAATTACCTAAAACAGTGATTAATTAGTGGATGTTAATCACAATTAAGTCACATTGGAGTTCAAGAGAAAAGAGAAACAGGCCATGTGCAGGTCCCACATAATTGTACCAATAATGAAAGGCAATCCTAAGCATTAACACATGATTGACTTGATGACATCTTATCTAATTGTCCAAATGTCTATTACTAAGAAATTAGTATAATTATATGTATACCTTCCAACCTTCTTCGTATATTCTCTTGTCTGTCCTTTTACTATTAGGAAAACGGCCTACGAAGGATATATGGTTTTGTTGTTAACATAATTAAGAAAAATCATATCTAGCAATTTTCTTGATCTTCTATTGGAGCCACTTCTTGATTTGAACCTCAGTAATCCGTCATTAAGAGAGCTTTTTACCATGATCATTCTCATAATTAAGCATTCACATATAATATTATTGATTATATTGAAGAATCAATTGAGATTATCCATGACCTAGCTCCTAACATAGTTGGACCATATTGTTATGATAGTCGTCCTCATATAGTCCATTATTTGTCCATATATATAGCCATTCTACTTGCATTAGGTAGGGATAAGGTCATCGTACAGACTACTCTCCTCAGACCTCACATGTTGGGATAAAATTGGGTTTGTTGTTGTTATAACTTGCGTATATGTTACATCGAGGGTCTATGAATTACAAGATAGAACAATTCAAGTTGCCCCAAAAGTTTTCTAGGTTGATTACTATCCTACTATTCCGGGGTTCCTATCTTTAGTTGGGTTATTTCTCAGTCATTGATATTAATAAATATACTCTCACAATTTAAAAATTGAGCGGGCAGAAAAAAAAAGGGTTCTATAATTAGGAAAATGTGAATATAGGCAACCTGTGCAGATATCATCAATTGCTTTTTGCACATGTTGGGCTCTATGACAACGCTTTTTTCCTCTCTTTTTGTCTTATTTTCTTCTTCTCCATTTAAAAAGAAGAAACAAAAAAAGCAAGTTATTTAACATTATATCATGAGGAATTAATTTTTTGTAACTCATATCATTGTGTAAGTACGAAGGAGAGTACGAGCTGAATGGGGGAAACTTCTGATTTTGTTCCTCGATCGATCATACTCTTTTCTATTTGTAATTATCGCCTAGACATATTATTCTGTATACAACTAAATAATTCATAATATGTTCTTTTCTTATTCTTTTTGACAACGGATGGTTCGTTATACGTTGTTTCAACAATTTATTCACACAAAATATATAGTACCATTCATGTGCAATTCTTCTTTACTTAATATTTTATTATTTTTACAAAGGGGAAGCAGCGCGAATAATTGAATTATGAATTTGTTTGGTTGCAAAAGAGGGAGAGATAGCTACACCCCATGCATGCATGCTTGATTTTCAACCATTTTTACAATCATATAATTAGGTTATATAATATCAATGTATCACAAATTACTGTACGCACAAAATTAAATGCTAAACCCTCTTAGTCTTTATCTCATTACTGCAATCTTATGAAAGCTATAATATGGTGCAGTAAGTAAGCGTTGTCTTTTGGGAGCTTGTAGATTATTTAATTTGCAAAAGATAGTCAATTAGTATTGTGACCTATTACAAATTTTTTTTAGTTTTATATATGTTATACATTTTCAATTTTACACGTAAGAGATAAAAAAAAATAGAAGTTTTTGTCAGGTTTTTTTACTCTAATTCAAATCGTAAATATTATATTGAACCATTTCCTCGTCAGCGTGGCCTAAGTTAACATTATTAATTTCGTATTGTCATTGCCCTCTGCATGTAGAGGAGATTTTACTGCACTGTGTTATGGTCAATGCTAACGTCTCCATTCTCCAAGTGCATAATAAAGAGTAATTTTAGCCCTACCATGTGACGACATAGAGATTTGGAGACAAATACTGTGCCAATGAGGCAATGGAAGAAAGAAATTAGTTCAAATTGAAAAATGACTATTGGGCAAGAAAGTTCAAAGTAGCAACAGAAATCCAACACGCGTACGTAGCAATTGCAAGGTGAATAGCAATGAAATCACATGACGATCTGACATCACTAACAATTATTCTGTTCCATTTTACTCACTATTATTATTTGAAATATAGCGTCAAACACTTTTATATTTTATATTGTTAATAATATTGACTTTCAGTATTATTTTTCATAGCTTCAAATATATAAATTTTAATTAAAAACCTTAGTAGAATCTATTTCGCCTCATACTGAAAATTAAGTGTTTTGACATTTATCTTTCACTCCGCAACGCCTTTCAAATAAAATGGGACTGAGGATTAATGCAATAGTTGTACCCTCTTTTTGTCTCAGCATAAATTGTGTCACGAATTACGATACCCAGAATTTTATGATTCAGATTCGCAATTCTATCCCATCTCATATAATGTGTTCAAATTTTTTTATTTGTACATATTTATTATTTTTTTGAGCAGCGAAATCTATGGGTTAAGTTGAACCCATAGCTTCTACACTGGATGCGTCTTTGACGATACCCCCAGCCCTCACCCATCCCCCCACACACATTATGATATGCAGAAAATTATAAAGGAAATAAAAAGGACGCGAGAGGGAAGTCTACATAATAAATATATAGATCGAGCTACGTAAAGGTCTTGATAGAAGAAGGCATAGGTCCAAGGGAAAGTAATTGGTTAGTACATTAAAGATGATTGAAGTGTGGGGCGCTCTTAATGAGTAATGTGCAGACAATGTGTCTTCTCAAGGATAGAAATACAATGGTTGCTGGCTTCTGCATCTGTAAACCCTGCATGAAAATTTATGATAAGTCTACCCGAAAGTTGAAGGAAATTAGAGAAAAAGAGAATGCGAAAGAGACCTCTCATATCAAGTGTCCAAGTGAATACAAACACAGTGAATCGGTCCTTTGGCAAAAACTGTGTCCATATGAGCACTGCCAATCATGTAGTATCACTTTCATCAATAATCAGGATAAAATGAACCTCACCAATTATTGCATCCTAACTTTTTTGTCTTTCTCCTCTTAGGAAAATTATGTTAGAAAGTAATTTTTTGATGCTTAGTTACTACAGTACATGTTTTCTATCATAAAATATAAAGGACAATATGAGCTTTCCTCACGGATAGGTAAGAAATATTTTTTTTAGCAAACGCACGCAGCCGTGCACTACCAACACAGTCACGGCGAATTGAATCGCAATCATTCTTAGGGTTGCTATTTGGGGATTAGCCAATATTTTATTCCAAAATTTTGAACTAAAAATCATAATTTCAAAACAATACATTTAGAAAAAAATAACATGTAGCATCACAAGAAGTTCAGGAGAAAATATTGACTATATAGTTTTTTTCCAAATATTACAAAAATATTGTAACCGTGGTTTAATATTGTCCCGGTGGAAGAACCGAGTACTGTGGAAGGTATGAGAGCTGTATATGGCTCAGTAGCAGCCTCTGGACCTACCACTGCTGGCTCGTCAGACTGGCCAACTATGATAGTGTCCTTCCCTTTGAACTTTGGGTTGTCCGCACCCTGTAAGTGATACCAAGAAAAAGGTTTCTTAGCTTTTACCTTTGTGTCATATGGCCTTGACTCCACCTTTGCATCATTGAAGTACTCTGTGAGGGTGTTCGGAAAGGGGTAGGAATTTTCATTCTTATGGACCGCCAATGTGATTCTGGTTGACATAATAGCACCCACATTAATCAGGTATCCCACCATAATATAGGCCACGAGAACTGCTCGGGGAAGTGGGAGGTTTTTCTCATTCAAGCTTGTATCAATTCTGTTACACACAAAAGTTTGCCCCCCTTTAGCTTCGAAATTGAGGGTGGCCCGGAGAAGAGGCACTCATGCTGTGATCCATGGTGGTGGTGGTCCTGGGACAACCAAAATCTCAGCTAGCCAAGGGCGAGCTGCTTCACCCAAATCTAACTTCTCCAAATACTGTACCACTTCCACTTGTTCAAAACCCACATAAGTATTCAAAGCATGGGCATCAAAACGAACTTTCAAATTCCTCACTTTTGTCACTTTTGTTCCCGCTTTGATATGAGCTATGTTGGCATAGAACTCCCTAACCAAATGCTCATTTGCATCTAAGAACGGGTGAGTGAACCACTTCCACCCCTTGCGCTCCTGGAATTTCCTAAGGACATTTGGATTATGAATATCCAAATCCTTCAACAAGAATTTTCGCTCAAGTGTGAGTAGCCTTTTTGGCCACAACTCCCGGAACCTGTTAAAAGTCATCGAGCTGACAATCTATCCTCCCACATTTGCCTCTTCTTTGTTCTTTCAAGATCACCCACTTGAGTGTCACCCCCTCTACCATCATCTGGGACGTCATCATCATCTACATCAATAGGTGCCGGAGGAGTGGTTGAAGAGAAAGGCTCGGAACCCTAGCTTCCCACATCAGAATCAGCGGAGAAACTGTTCGTAGGCTCATTGCGCAGTTGATAGCGCCTAGTGGGTTGAGGTGTTTGGGACTGAGGTTCAGGCTGGACCTCCAAAGATTGACCTTCGGAGGCTTCCTGTGACAGTTCATAAGCGATGGATTATGAGGGCTCCATGGCCCTTCCTCTTCCTGTGGTCTGTTCTTAGTAATGGGCTTGGACTGCACTCCTAGAGGGTGAGTGCCTTTACCCTTGCCCCGGGAAGATTCACCTCTCCCCTTTGATATATCTCCTCGGCCACGAGATCTAACCATTGTATGCAATACAAGTTACATATGTCAGTTGAATTCGAAGCAAGAAAAATAGTTGAAGCAGATTTGAAGACAAGTAGTCATTACTGAGGCAGTGCGAACCGCACAATTCTGAGTGCGGCCGCACACAACCTAATGCGGACCGCACAAGTTTGAAGTGCTGCCGCATAACCTGGAGTACAGAATACATAAATCTGAGTGCGACTGCATAACCTCGAGTGCGGACAACATATTTTTGGGTGTGGTCGCACAAGTCTCACCCTGAAATGGCTGATTCTCTGAAGTTTAGAATGCGGACCGCACACATTTTTATGCAGCCGCACACTTTTTCTGCGGACTGCCAAATTTTGAGTGCGGTCTGCACAGATCAACCGCATCTAAAACCCTTATTTTCCAGTTATACGGACAACACAAAAATGTGTGCGGCCGCACAATTTGAATTGTATCGGCACTGAAGTTAGGGTTCTTGCCAAATTTTCTCAGATTAAGCATGGTGTGCACAAATTAACAAGATTAGTGGTCTACCCAGTCCCAAATGAGCATGTATGTAACTACCCACATGATTTTGAAGCATCAATTAAGCACATTTGACATTTTTAGGCCTAAAATTTACTAAACTAATCAAAGAAAACAAAAACAAAAATTGAGAAAAATGAAAAAAAATCTACATGAATTGAAAATAACGGTAGTGAATGATGCAAGTAAGAATCTAGCTTGATGGATTGAGTGTGATTTTTGAATAATTTTTTTAGGGTTGCTCAGTGTTTTCTAGGTCTTGGGAGTTCAGAGAGCGTAAAGTGTGAATAGTGGTGAAAAGCCCTATTTCTACCCTAGCAAAGTCGGTTCATATCTTACCTGAGTGAGGCCGCATAACCTTGTACGATCCGAAAACTTTTGAGTGCTGCCGCATATTGGCCCTTCTTATGCAAAACTAACTTCAGAGAGTTGTCATTGTTGAGTACCTGATGAGTGGCTAGAATTCATGATTTTAAGCATTATATACCTTGCATTTTATGAGCTTTAATGATAAAATACACGTCATATGTGCCTAATAGGGTTTATTTTATGTGTAGGTGAATTGGAAATGGAAACGGGGCTAAACGGATGCAAATACGTCGAAGAATACGCGAAAGGGGACGCCCGGACGATAGCCGGGCGACAGAGCCAAACAGCCTGGCCCAGCCTGGCCTTAGCCAGGCGTTAGAGCCCTAACGCCAGGGGGGGCCTGGCGTTAGCCAGACCTTAGAGCTGTAACGCCAGGGGCTGCCTAGCCTTACCCAGGCGTTTGGGCTGAAACGCCAGGGTCCCGGGACGGCCAGAAATCGAGTTTTGACGGGTTTTAAGTGTTTCCAAGTTAGAATAGAAGTCTTTGAGACGTTTAGGATTCATTCTAAACATATAAATAGACCCAAAAACATCACATTAAGGAGCTTATGAGGATTTTTGACAGGGGGATTCGACAGAAGACTTTTGACAGAGGATTGTACTTAGTTTTTCTTCTCTTCTCTTCTTATAGTTGATTAGTTCTAGAGTATTGGGTGTTACATGAACGTTGTAGTTGAAGCTTGAATTATTCTTATTG
>ML374599.1:1144-25946 GCA_005239525.1 Nicotiana knightiana | reverse complement strand
CATTAATATTTATAGCAAAATGGTATAGAATTTGGGTGTGGTCAAAAAATAGTTGTTCACATAAATGCACCTTGAACGGTCAATCCCCCTACTCGGGGACTGCCGTCAAAAATCAACATGTTTGAGTTATCTAAACTCGAATCCATAAGACCTCAAAGAGGCACTCCTTAATTTATAGGCCAAGGCCATAATTCTCGGGGACTAACGCTTCGAACAAGTTCGAAGTATTGTTGGGAAATAAGCCCAAGAGGCATACCCAAAGGCTATGGCCAAACTAACGCGGTTTGGAGACGTCCAAATCCCGCAATAAAAATAGGCTTTCAAGTTCTTTGAAAATCGGTTAAAAAAGGCTACACTCGGTAAGATAATCAAAAGGGCTTCGATAAAATTAGCCCTCGAAAAACCTTAAGAGGTATCAAATTATCCTAACACAGACATGCTAAGGCACAAAAAGCAAAGGGATTTTGATCAACATTAAACCCTCAAAAAACCCAATGGGTTAAAAATACATGCTAAGGCATAAGAAATTTTCACTAAGTATTTAAGCCGAAAGAGGGGAAAAATATCCATCCTTTAGAGGCCATATCGACCCAATTTAAAGATCCTAAGGGCCAATACACTTAGAGTTCGAGAACGTGTTCTCACTCATTTCGACCCTAAGGGTTCCACTATTTTAGCTCGAATAAAAACCCACTCGACTACGGCTCGAGGATTCATCATTACTCGATACAAACCTTAAGGGATCTGTTGATGTAAGTTCGAACCTTACTTGAACTCGACTTTAAAAGCAGTGTTGTTGCAACTTCGATCAAGTCACCCCAAAAACAAAATCTCGAACATATTGTTGAGTTAGGGGACCCTCCCTCGCTTAACCAAAAAACCTAAGGGTTTTTCTGCTCTAAGTTCGAGCAAGTATTCACTCGATTATAGAGGCTATAGCAATCCGGTTTCAACAAAATTTTCACAAAGCAACGAAGCAAGTCAAATTTCTCATGAGACTTAAAGTATATCAGAATTTTCATAAGGAGAAAGCAAAACAAAGTTTTCATGAAACAGAAGTCATAGACAAACCGGAAAGAAAAGGATCTTTCATATAGACAAAAGTATTTACAAGGACCACTCAGGGTCCTACACAAAAATCCAGAAAAGAAAAAAAATTCTAAGTACCTAATCCTCCTCGGGAGCTTCATCTTCATCCTCCCTGGGAGCTTCAACTTCATCTCCTCCGCTCTCGGATCCACTCGTGGAGTCATCATCATCATAAAGTAAAGCTTTGGCCTCGTCCTCTAGCATCTCCGCATTCTCTATATCGGCCGTAAGGTTAAAATCATGAGCATGAATCTCTTTGAGAGTCTCTCTCCGAGACTGGCGATTAGCATGCTCGGCAATGTAGGATAATCGAATCTGAGCAGCATCGGAAATTTCCTTTGCCCGAGTATTACCGGCTTCAGCATTTGCTCGGTAGGCAGCCATAGCCGCCTCTGCCTCGGATGTGGCCTTTGAAAACTCATCGGCCAACCGAGCCTCGAGCTCTTAGATTTTCTTGGGTCGAGCCAAGCTCTCCTCCTTCACGTTTTTGAGTTGACGCTCAACCGAACACCTCTTTCACCTTAGCCTCATCGCGAAGCTGCTCAGTCTTTCGGCCTTCTATTGAACCTGCCGCAGGATCTAAGTGTTAGTCGCCTATATCAAATTAATAGGTCAAGCTCCCCAAAAATTTATGTTACCTGCTCGATGAGATTGGTCTGCTCTTTATGAGCTCTTGCCAATTCGGCTCGAAGGTCCCCGATCTTCACTTTTTTTTTAACATAGAGGAGTTTTAGGGCGTCTCTCTCCTCCGTGATCCTTTTGAGATCGGCCTCACACCAGTTCAGCTGAGCTCGGGATTTGGAAAATGCTTCTCGATGGAGCGCCACAGCCTACGTAAAAAGGAAGGTAATCGGACGAAAGTAAATAAAAGCAAATGTGAACATAATAACGGGGGCTGAAATTTACTTGGTTCAGGAGTCACTGAGACACATCAAAAATGATTGTTGCATCCAGGTCGGAAATGTCATCGACCCCCGTGAAGCAACCACGAAATATGACATCCCCTTCGTGGGCCTTTCCCACGTCGGGGGTCTCCATAGACTAAGCCTCCCGAAATTTCCCTTCAGAAATATGTGTTCGGGCGGCAAATCATCAATATTGATCGCCCCAAGAAAGTCACTTGGGGCACTCTCTCCTTTTGAAGGGCCTCGGCGTTGGACCCTTCAGGCACGCCTGCCGATTTTTTTCATGGCGGGGGACATCATCAGCACTCGATGACTCAGGGACTTTTCTCGAACCATCTTCTGAGATCTCCTCTGTCCAAAGATGAGCCTCCTCGACCATCACCGACTCAGATGTTTTTGAAGCTTCGACGCTTCCCCTCTTTCGAGCCACCAACACACAGTCGGCATCTTCTCCCTCCTTTTATTCATCTCGTAGTTTTTGGGCTACGGTAGCAGGCAGAGTGGCGGATTCATTCTTAGGCTTTGGAGTATCAGAAGGCGAGGCCCTTCTCCTATTCTTATCCTTAGCCGATTTCGGGACCTCCTCTTCCCCAGGTGGAGGCTGCCTCATGACGGCTTTGTCTCCAAGACATGTATGGGAGGAAATCAAGTAAAAATAAAGCATTTCACAGGAAGGCATCGAACACAAAAAGAGAAAATTACCGTTATTTTTTGCCTCCCATTGGCCCTCGGCCAAATTACGCCACGAGCGCTCAGCGTATGAAGAAGACGAGGCTAGTTTCTGAACCTAGCCTACAAGGTCGGGATCGCACCGGGCACCCAAGAGACCGCTGCATCATAAGGAATAATGTAGATGAGAAAAGGTAAAGGAAGCAAAACAATCAATATAAGCTATTGGTGGGTCTGTACTTACGCTTCATATTCCATTCCTCGGGGAATGGCATCTTCTCGGCCGGGATTATGTCAAAAATTCTGACTCGAACAAACCATCCCATTCATCCTTGATCTTTGTCCTCGTCTATGCTTGAGAAAATAACCTTTGTGGTCTGGCGCTGAAGCCTCATTAATCTGCCTCGATAGAGACGGGGTCTGTATAGTCTTATGAGATGATCGAGGGTGAAAGACATCCCTTCGACCTTTCTCACGAAGAATCAGAGAAAAATAATGATGCGCCAAAAAGAGGGGTGGATTTGGCCTAGGGTTATGTGGTATTGGCGGTAAAATTCGATTATAACGAGATCGACGGGACTCGGCGTGAAAGGGTAAGTGTAGACACTTAAAAATCCTTTCACATAAGTGGTAATATTCTCCTCGGGGGTAGGAATTCTTTGTTTTACCAGTGGCAATCGTTTTTTACCTGCTCGTGATCTCCTTTAATTATCGAGAATATATATCTCAACATGGGCTCGCATCGGCTAGGAACCGAAGAGGGTTTTTAACTTTAAAACTGGAAGTGATTCGCATGGCCCGGGAACGCACTCTTCGATGCATGGCTCCACCAGTGTTTTGTCACCATACTGCCGGTATGAGGAGGCTTTTTCCTTTTGAGGAAAGATTTTTGATGTTTTCGCCATTGTTATATGAAATCAAATAAAGAAGAAGGTGAAACTTGTTGTTTTAAGAAAAGATTGGCAAACGGGATTTGAAGAACTGACAGAATTGGTAAGCTTGGAGGGAGTAAAAGTGTTTTTGAATATTAGGGATAGTTTTGAAAGTAAAGATTGTGAAAATTATGAAAATGGTCTAATTATAATATCTTCCATGATGGTTTGAAGACACTGGTGGCCGACCATCAATTGGCACTAATTAATGATCTTGAGAACTATGCAGATGTGACGCTTCAGTTGCCTCCATCGCTTACGTCACGAGGGTGACATCATAATTGATCAAGGTATTAAATCAAAGTCTCAGTTTGTTTCTTCCCGTTACACTCCAAAAAACGAGGGGACTATCTGTACATGGTCAAAATTAGTCCTACCCAATTTTACTGTTTAATCGAGGCAAGGGAGTTGCATCAGAGGTAGCCTCGTAATGAGTCCGACCCCAGCTCGAAGACGAGGCGTTAAGCCTACAGATCGAATTGTCCATTAAGATCGAGACCAGGAACAATCGAGACCAAGTATGGCCAACTTCGAGTGGACCATAATAACGGAATGGAGAGATATATGTAATTGGTCGAAGATCACGGCGAAAATTCCGGAACAGATCAAATGAAGAGCGATTATTGGTACCAATCATTGGATTTACTTCCGTAATTAGAAGTGTATCTTATTTAGGACTCCTCTATTATATAAAAGGGAATCTAATTCATTTGTAATAATCATATTCACTCATAAAAATATATACACTCATTACTCTCTTGTTATTTCACCTACTGCTCATCAGAATTACTTTATCATTTACTGTTCTTACGATTCCACCTCGAGAATGTCTCAAATCGAGGTCGAGGCGTTGCTTACATACTGGTTTGATTTATTTTATTGTCTAATTCATCTGTTTAATTTTTTATTTATAAATTGGTATTGGATTAAATCACATATTTTTAAAACCACAATATAAGTTTAATTGTTATCCGAAATTTGAGGGTAAACAATATGAAATAGAGATATCTGGTCCAGTAACCTCATTTGGCAGTTGGCATTAATATAAACCTTTTGTATTACTCCCGAAGTTATTTGTGGTTGTGGCAGCAGCTAACATAACAAGCCACTCATGCAGTACATAAAAAGCGTAAAACCTTTAGGTCCATTTTGTCAATTTCAATATTTACCACAACCCTGCACGTCTTTTTTAAAGATCTTCCACCAGAATATTAAAGATCAGATATTGATGGACAGAGTAACCCGGTAGATGCGAATCCAGGATTTTGAAATGGTATGTTAAATCTATAAGGTTCTTAGCATTGAACTCATTGTAATTTTAAAATAATGAGTTCAAACCTACTATTTATTGCAAATTTAGTTTATTTTTTCCACATAAATTTATGCCAAACATTTAAAGTACTAGGTTTAGATGAACCTGACGTCAATACATCCATACACTCCTGTTACTCGGTTCCTGCATTGGTGGGAGGTAGCAGGTATCCATCGAATTAGTCAAGGTACACATACCTGACTCGGACACCACAATTACAATTTTTTAAACTGATATTTAAAGACAATTTATAATGTCTTCATGATGTCTTAATAATGTGTCGGGGATGGACCTATGCAATACCGAGAGGGGTCACCGACACCCGTAATGTTCAGTAAAAATTCTATGTATACATGTATATGCTCTTAGAAAAAAAATAATATATTAGTAGGCATTATTAGCTGTTTGCCATAATTTTCTTGCCATATTTGATTTTCCTATACATGGAAGAAAATGGCAACATATTTACCATAATTGAGTTTTTTTTCTTGTAAAATAAAATTATAAATCTGTCATATTTGGCTAATACCTTTTTTGGTAGGAAAAGGTTGGACTTCTATAAGTATCCACAATGTATTCATATGGGTTTTGAGAGTTGTGTTTAGGTGGAGAAATTTATGGGACAAGTGTTAGTGTGTCACTTATTTTTACATCTTCGTGAGGTTGTTCTCTCAATATTTTATACTCTCTTTTATATAGTGGATTTCTCATCTCCGTCGCGGACGTAGGTCAATTGACTGAACCACGTTAAAATTTATGTCTCTTTTGGTATATTTCTCTTTTATTGTCTGATTTATTATTGTTCGAGGTTTGATTTGCTAGCTTTCGCATGAATACCTGATTATTTCGGTCATAACAGTGGTATCAGAGCCTTGGTTATTTATCCTGGTTTTTACGGAATGGAGGCGAATATTTGCAAGATGTTATATTTAAATGGGAGAAATTATAATGTTTGAAGAAGCAAGATGAAAGATTTATTGCTCGTGAAGAAGATGCATCTACCCATTTTTGCATTTCATAAACCCGAGAGTATATCTGATGAAGATTGAAATTTCGAGCACCAACAAGTACGCGGATACATACGACAATGGGTTGAAGATGATGTTCGCAACTTTATTGTGAATGAGGCACATGCGAGATTATTGTGGGAAATGCTTGAGACTCTTTATGCTTCAAAAACTGGAACAACAAGTTGTTCCTGCCAAAGCAATTGATGGCCTTTAGATACAAGGAGGGTAATCATATCCTAGATCACATAAATGATTTTCAGGGCGTCCTTGATCAGCTGTCTGGAATGGGAGTTAATTTTGATGATGAGATACAAGGACTTTGGCTTCTCAATACTCTACCAGACTCATGGGAAAATCTTTGTGTTTCTTTGACAAATTCAGCTCCTGGAGGTAAGGTAACCATAGAATAAGCCAAGAGTGATATGTTGAACGAGGAAGTAAGGAGAAAATCTCAGGGTTCGTCCTCACAAGAAGATACCTTGCTTACAGAAGACGGGGGGAGAGACAAGACAAGAGGTTGGAGGAATAGAGGTAAAAGCAGAAGTAAGTCAAGGTCCAAATTCTATAATATTACATGCAACCGCTGTGGCAAAAAAGTACATATCAAAAGATTTTGCCACAAGTTGAAGCAAGACACTAGATAAGGAAAGAAAGTTGAAAAAATGAGAACAATGGCGTTGCTATTGTTCGAGATGACCTTTTTGCTTATGATGAAAACGTCATCAATTTGGTATCCTATGAGACGAGCTGGATAGTAGATTCTGGAACTAGCTCACATGTCACACCAAGAAAGGACTTTCTCATCTTATAGTCCTGTTGATTCTAGAGTGTTAAAGATGGGAAATGCCAGTGAAGTTAAGATGTTTGGTGATGGCACAGTTTGTTTGAGAACTAATAATGGTTCAATGGTAGTTCTTCAAGATGTCAAGCATGCTCCAGACTTTCCTTTCAATTTGATCTCCGCATAAAGATGAGACGATGAAGGTTACCATAATGCCCTCTTAAATGGACAATAGAAGCTCACGAAGGGTTTATTAGTATTGGCTCGAGGAGTTAAGTCTTCTCAATTATATGTGACACAGGGCTCTATTCTTAATGACTCCATAAATCTGGTGAAAAGTGATACTTTATCAGAATTGTGGCACAAAAGGTTGAGTCATATGAGCTAGAGGCGGATTACGTGTTTGGCTAAGAAAAGTTTGCTTTCTGGAGTGAAACAAGAAAAGATGAAAAGGTGTATCCATTGTTTATTTGGAAAACACAAAAGGGTTTCCATTCATAGTCATCCTCCTTAAGGAAATCCGAATTATTAGAGTTAGTACACTTTGATTTATGTGGTCCTTTTAAAGTAAAGACAAAAGGTGATGTGAACTTCATTGATGATCATTCTCGTAAGCTCTGGGTGTATCCTTTGAAATCTAAAGATCAAGCACTTGGCCTCTTTAAGAAATTTCAGGCCTTAGCTGAGAGACAGACGGGGAAGAAATTAAAATGTATCGCACTGACAATGGTGGTAAATATTGTGGTCCCTTTGATAATTATTGCAAGAAACAAGAAATTTGTCATCAGAAAACTCCACCCAACACACCTCAATTGAATGGTTTGGCAGAAAGGATGAATAGGACTCTAGTTGAGAGAGTTAGATACTTGCTTTTAGAGGCTAAACTTCCAAATACATTTTGTGCAGAAGCACGTAATATTGTTGCTTATGTTATCAATTTGTCTCTCGTTGTTGCTTTGGATGGTGATGTCCCAGACAGAGTTTGGTTTTCCAAAGGTGTTTCTTATGAGCACCTGAGAGTTTTTGGGTTTAAAGCTTGTGTGCATGTTCCTAAAGATGAGAGATTGAAACTGGATGTCAAAACTAAGTAGTGCATCTTTATCTGTTATGCTCAAGATGAGTTTGGGTGTCGTTTTTATGATCCAGTTGACAATAAACTTATTAGAAGTCGTGATGCAATATTCTTTGAAGAGCAGACTATTGAAGATATTGACAAAGCTGAGAAGATAGATTTCTCATAGTAATGAGAGCTTAGTTGATATTAATCTAGTTTCTATTTCTAAGGAACATATTTCACATGAAGGAACCCAAGACAATAATGAAGATAGTGATCAAGATCAAAATGTTCATCATTGTGTAGATGTTATGGATGCTCCAGTTGATGAAGTTATTGTTGATCATAAACCAATTCCTACTCAGGTAACTATTTTGAGCGCTCTTGAAACCTCTCTTAGAAGATCTACAAGGGAGAAACAAAAATTCATGCGTTATACTCCTGGTGAGTATGTACTTTTGACTGACATAATTATGAAAGATGAGATGAAGTCGTTCTATGAGAATAACACATATGAGTTAATGAAATTGCCGAAAGATAAGAGTGCTTTATCTAACAAATGGATAATTAGAGTAAAGCAAGATCAATATACCTCTGCTCCTAGATACAAGGCGAGGTTAGATGGTAAAGGTTTTAGCTAGAAAAAAAGAGTTGACATTGATGAAATTTTCTCCCATGTTGTGAGCTTCTATTCGTGTGGTTCTAGGCTTAGTCGCGAGTCTAGATTTAGAGGTTGAGAAGATAGATATAGAAACTGATTTTCTTCATGGTGATTTAGATGAGGAGATTTATATGGAGCAGCCTGAGGACTTCGTAGTTAAGCTTGCAGATAAGCATGCGTTTTGCCAAAAATTGGCAGGCATGAAGCCTGTCAATAGTTCCTCTCTTTGAAGACACATTTGGTCCCTTGGCTAAAGGGGGAGTTTGTTGGGCATATGCCCATGTTGTCCATCCAATGGCCCAATGGTCTTATCCTATCCTCTTTTGATTTTCATTCCTATTCGGAATTGGATTCGGTGTTTATTCTTATTTAGAGTTGGTTTTGGCTTTAAGAGAAAGCATCACTCATGATCTATAAATAGGACAACCTTGGAGAATTGTTCTGTGCTCATTGGTACAAGTATTTGAAATACTCAAGCACATAAGATTGGTTTTGGAAGATCTTTCATCAAGAGAGAAAAGAAAAGGAAAGTATTCGTTTTGCTGCAGATTTTATTCCTACCAGCCAACTTCAAATCACATTTTTGATTTGTTAACCGTTGAATCGGGCTGGAATTTTTACTCAGTATTCGTAACATCTTGGTCTTTGATTTGAACGGAGGAGGTCGGATTTGGAGGCATGTAGCATCTGATTTCAATCCCCAAACAGCATCTCCAGTCTTGTGACTTCTCATTCATGTTCAATTGATTTGTTGATGCTCTTGTTGCTATTGTTGCTCCATGATTGGCACTTGTTGTGTAGCCAATTTGGAGAGCTTTTGTAACCCTCTTATTGTTATAGTGGATCTTTTCGGATATTTGTGATCCCGTGATTGTTATCTTCGAATTGAAGGATTTTTCACGTTAAAATTTGGTATTCTTTATCTTCTTTCTTTTCGAGTTTGCCTCTTCCTCGATATAACAGTGGTATCAGAGCAAGGTTCAAGACAAGTTCATCTTGGGGGGTTCAGTTCTAACCTAATTGACCGTAATCGTAATTTTTTGTATGAGAAATTTGACCGGAGTACTATCATTGAGATAAACTTTGCGGTGGAGATTTGAGATGCGACCTGTTGAAGATTATGTGAAGAAGGTGGATCAAGTTTATTTTGTCAAAAAATTCAGGTCAGGGGGAAGAATTGTTAGCTGTTTGCCATAATTTTCTTGCCATACTTGGTTTTCCTAATCCTAGAAGGAAAGTATAACATATTTACCATAATTGAGTTTTCCTTCTTGTAAAATAAAATTGTAAATCTCTCATATTTGGCTAATCCTTTTTTCTGTAGGAAAATATTTGGACATCTATAAATTGAAGATCCTTCCTTCTCATTCAACAACATCCACAATGTAGCCATATGGGATTTGAGAATCGTGTTTAGGTGGAGAACTTTACGGGACAAGTGTTAGTGCGTCACTTGTGTTTGCCTCTTCGTGAGGTTGTTTTCTCAGTATTTTTGCACTCTCTTTTATATAGTGGATTGCTTATCTCCACCGCGGACGTAGGTTAATTGACCGAACCACGTTAAATATTTGTGTCTCTTTTATTGTCTGATTTGTCTTGTTCAAAGTTTGCTTTACTAACTTTCGCATGACACCTGATTATTTCGATCTTAATAAATACCCTATATAAAAAAAATAGATTTTTAGTTGAATCTAAAAGTACACCCGTAAAGTCGACCTTGAAATCCTGGATTCGCAATGCCTCACAACTCAGAGATCCTTGACAAGCCACATACCTTCCTAGTAATAAATCGGAAGCAAGATTTTGAGCGACCAATAATAAGATGCCAGTGCACATGGCTATCCATATATAAGAGGCAAAATCTTAGCCAGTGCAGATGGCGATAAGATGCCTAATGACAACTTCATCACCGGGTAGCAAGAGAGAATAGACAGCTACTGTCTACGAAGCCACGTAGTTGGTATTTCGATAATATTTAGTAGGCAGGAAATAAAGAACTAGTAATAATATAAAATTAAGGTTGAAGCATCTAGTAGATAACAAAAGCAGTTATCCATCCACTAAAAAAATTGGTTAGAATAATGAACTTTTCAAAAATAGATAAAATACATATAGAATCATATTTATTCGCTTAAAAAATAAATAATTAATGTATTTAACTTTTATACTTGTAAAACTCAAAATAGGAATTCGTCAAATTTGGGAAATTAAGAAATTCTCCCAAAAGTTGTCATATTCAAAAAGTCATGAATAATATGGATATATATCCATATTATCCGCCAGTTACCTTATTTTCTATCCGTATTAAATAAGATCGGATCGAATATTTTATCCATTTTTACATTATTCATTTTTAACCTGTTATATCCGATCCGACCCGATCAATTATCACCTGTAGAGGCATCATATAATGTCATGGTAATGAAGATTATTAAAGTAGTGGTAATTAGTGTAGGCCAAGTGTGTAGCAGCTTACCAGATTACAAGAAAAGCTCACATTACTATCACATGCTGATTACATTAACTTATTATATCGAGACTTTTTCTCATCCTTTCTCCTTGATGTACGACGAGTAAACGAGAAGCCAATTAGATGAACAGAAGATTATTTCACGAATAGCCTATAAGAGAAACCTTGCTCACGGAAATGTCTCATGAAAACATACAAGGTAGAGCAAGATCCTAAGGGAAACTGTAAGGGAATATGACACTGTATAGTAGAGAAAATATATATTTTTTGTATATATATATACACGTTTCTGTATGTTATATACATAAAAAATTATAAATTTTATACATTTTTACGACTATACTTGAAACAAATAGTTTCGGCCGCGAACTAAAAGTGATATTTGTTTTTCTAACGAGAAAACCCTAGAACTAACTGACCGTCTGAGAGAGATAAGAGAGCAAGAGGGGAAAATGATCTTGTTAATCAAAATGACAAAAACTGTACAATTAGTAAATATCTGTCTATTTATATTTACAATACATCCGGATCGGGCAAGTTAAATAAAAATAAGAAAAATGATATTGTATAGCCGTTGTAAAAATAATAGCCGAAAAATTGTATAAAACTTGTATATTTTTTGTATATATATACATTATGTATGTTATATACAAAAATTATGCAAATTTTATATATTTTTTCGACTACCAGATAAATAGTCTCTGACGCGGTCTAAAAGTGATAATACCCCATAAAAATAATTTGGGTTCGATCCAAGTGTTGGAACTTGTAACCGGACGAATTAAGGCCTATTGGGGTATCCGGACTGAGTCTTGGGCTGCTGCTCATCTTGTAACGGGGGATTTGCGTCTATACCCGCTTTTTGGGTCACGTTTTAACTTATACCCGCTTTGCTTAAAGCAATTGCAAGCATACCCACTTTTCGCGTAAATTTCAAGCATACGGGCTTGAAGTATCAAAGGCAATCACACAAACTTCAGCATTCTAGTAGACGGACCTGAAGTTGTTTGTAATTGCAGAACTTAAGCATTCTACTAGCTGAAGTTTTATTCTTAATTTGCTGTACTTCAGCACGTTTTAGCTGAAGTGTTGTCCTGGATTCAATAGTTTTGTCGTAAAGTTTTTTCAAAAACTTCAGCAGAAGATGCTGAAGTTATTTAGTTCTAAAATTTCGGCACTAAATAAGCTAAAATTTTGTTCTGGATTCATTAGATTTGTCATAAAGCTTTTTCAAAAATTTCAGCAGAAGATGCTAAAGTTATTTAGTTCATTTGTAAAGACTTTAGCACTAAATAAGCTGAAGTTTTTGTCCTACAGTCGTACTAGCTGAAGTTTTGTTCTCTATTTGCTGAACTTCAGCATGTTTTAGCTCAAGTTTTTCGTGTAAACTTAGTGTTGGCTGAAGTTTTTATACAAACTAATTAAACACCTCATTAACAGAAATCACTGGAGAAACAGGACATCCTAATCGACATTGGAAGAAACACAAGATAGAGACAATGAATTATAAATAAATGAAGAAAAGTTCTAAAATATTGTTTCAACAAACACAGCAGTCACTATGAGCAAATCAGCAATAAAATATGCTACAAATACAAAAAATGAAGAGTAGATAAAGAGTAGAAAACAAAGGAGGAAGAAAGGAGCGCATATGTAGCAGGAAAGAGAAGGCGCCTGAAGTTTTAAAAATTAGAAAATAAGTTAAATAATTTTAAAAATATAGGTATGGGGTAAATGGGGGCAACCACATACGGCGCCCCACACAATTTTTACTCTTGTAATTCACTTTAATATTTTTTGTCCTCGTGCAAAACTATTATTCTTTGTAATATTTATAGCAGACTAGCTATCATAGAACACATCAACAGAAACTAGATTAGTGATACCAAAATCAGATAAAAGTCTAAGACTTCTGATCAACATCTTTAGGTAATCTGGATTTTTTAACATCTGACTCGATTCTTTCGATATCTGCATGACACATGGTTCTTCGACAACCGTTTATTAATCATCAAAATCAATTTAAGTTCACCTCAACAAGACTTTTCATGATTTAGCCAATACCTTCATCAGGTACAAACCTTTTGCTTCTCAAAATAAAATGGAAGTCAACTTGGCAGACAGCTGTATTAAGCAGTTTTTTTATTATAGTTTCCAGAAGGATTCTATTGGTAGGAGACATGGAAGGAATCATCTGTACAAGCCACTCGTGCACAACTAATTAGCTAATATCTTCCCAATATTTCTTAACCACTCTATCAATTCATTACTTATTTAAATAATGTGATTATCTGTTTGTTTATATCTCAAATCTTTCTAATACTTATTTTTCATTTCATTATTGTATGAATCAACACCATCCTCTATTCTTGAAAAAAGATACACATTAGCTAACAGTCTATCAGGTGTTACATCATAAGCACATTGAGAGCGGAGATATATAATTTTGTTGGAACAACTCGATAAATTTAGTAGATCATTTTAAGATAAATCGAACCTATCCAATTTTTACGGTCAGATGGTCGGCCTAGTAACAATTAAGTTATAGTTTTTAGCTAAGAATCCATGATCAAATGGCCTCTAAGTAAAGCTGAATAGACATCTAATAATGAACCAAAAGTAATAAAGAGGGACAGATTATAATATCATGAAAACACATGGCCAACCATCCAAACATGCACACATATAATAGTAGATTTATTCGTGAATCTCCATAATAAAAAGATTATGACTTATTATTATAGATGACATCTCCTTCTGTTGCGCTCCTCCAGCTAAGAACAACTCGGAAAGACATGTACTTGCAGACAAAATCTCAAGACAATTAAGATTAGAGAAGTGGAAATTAACTACTAGAACCCTTGTATGCCAAATGTGTAGCATCTTACCAAATTCCAAGAAAATTCTCATGTTGCTAATCATATGTTGATAAGATTCATTTTCCTTATAAATGACATTGCTTGAGTCTAATTGCACATCATAAATATAGAGTTTCCTCTCAAGAAAATAAAACACTAGCAATGGCGACTTCTTCAAAATCCAAACATGTTAGATCAATCAGTTTGCCTAGATCACATTTCACCCAAAAAGTTGAAGATGCAGTCAATAACCTCAAAACATTGAAGATATCAACAGCAGAGAACATGCACGACGGTCTACTCGGTCTAGAGGAGTTATATAAGTGCATGAATGATCTACTTAACTTGCCTCAAACACTTCAAGCACTCTCTCAATATCAACAAGGGAAATTGGTTGAAGATTTATTGGATAAATCCGTGAGGCTTCTTGATTTGTGTGGCGCGATAATGGAACTCGTCTTACAATATAAAGAAAATGTAAGAGACCTTCAATCCTCTCTCAGAAAGAGAAAAACAGATTCAACAACAGAAACCAGCATTACTAAATTCACATCCTTCAACAAGAAGATTAAGAAGGAAGCTAAAAGATTGGTTTTGATCTTAAAGAAAATGGATCAGAAGACTGAGGGATTTGTATCGCAAGGTGCAGATCAGGACACAATAGATATGATTAAAACACTAACGGAGGCCAATGCAATGCGCATTTCCATTTTTCAAATGTTCTTATCTTTCTTGTCTGTTCCACTTTTGAAGCCAAAATCATCCAAATTGTCACTGGTTTCTAGCTTTGTGAACAAGGGAAGAATTGCATGTGTAGGCCAAGAAGAAAAAATGAACTTGGAAACTAGGCTGGAATCATTCGAAGCTCACCTCGACAACTTTGAAAATGGCTTGGAAGGATTATTTAGGCGCATGAATAGATCAAGAAGCTCTCTCCTAAATATGAAATCTTGTTAATCTTGCAAATTTTGTTTTATAAACTGTATAATTGACCACACATCGATACATAAATAATTTTGTAGTTATTGTTAGAAAAATACAACATACAAGTGAAAGATTTATCTCCAATTTTTCATCTCTCTCTAATTGTCATTATGGATACCTTTCCTCCCAACTTACACTGAGAGAAATATAGAAAAGCACTGGTTTGGATATGAATCCTGATAAAGTTGTAATTTGAGAGAAATCAATAAACTCATGATTAGGTTTGAGAGAGAATCGGGGGCCTATTACTTCAGATAAAGAAAAAATAATAATTGTCTTTACAATTGATTGGGCCTCTTTATTTATACAAACCCAGATATCAAAGAACCCCAAAGTAAAACATTGACCCAACTATAAACTATATTTTGAATAATTACAAAGTGGGCTTCGGGGCCCAATACTAAAAATAACTAATGGACTAACCAATGAATTAAGTAATATCGTTAACATATATCTCAATACCCCCGGCAAGTTGGAGGGTGAGATAATCCCCAACTTGCAAGATATAAATGTTGAGTCAAAGGCTTAGTGAGCATATCAACAAACTGAATAGCACTTGAAGTATGAGATAACTGAATCAAACCATCGACGAGCTTGGTCATGACAAAATGGCAATCAAGCTCAATGTGCTTGGTCTGTTCGTGGAAAACTAGGTTCTTTGCTATGTGGATGGCCACTCAATTATCACAAAATAGATAAATATGAAAAGGAACTGCAACACCAAGGTAACCCAAGTGAGTTCAGTAGTGGCCTTTCTTATAGACATGTACTCAGCTTCTACAGAGGATGGTGAGACCACAAACTGTTTCTTGGACTTCCATCCTAACAAGATTCCACCCAGTAGTATACATAAACTAGAGACAAACTTTCTACTGCAGGTCCTCCAATCACAATCACAGTACGCACTAAGAGAGAGCTCAAGAGTGTAGTTAAAAAATACAATAGAGTTACCCTTAAGGTATCTAAGTATATGTAAAGCTGCCGGCATGTAAGGGAGACATGATTTTTATTTGAATGAATTGATTTAAGTGTTGGAGTGCAAACCAAATATCATGTCTGGTGTGGGTTAGGTTATTCAGCTTCCCAATCAAACACCGGTAGCTTTCCGGATTAGGCAAGACAACACTCTCGCCAGCCTTCAGTTTCCCATGCATTTTAAGAGGGCATCCAACACCATAAGAGATACCACGCTCTACTTCAACATGAGCATAAGTTTTCTTGGGACTAGATCCCGTAGTAAACTTAAAATTAGGAGGGTACTCATGTAGCTTATAGCATTTGTCAATAGTGTGACCTCGTTTCTTACCATATTTACAACTAGAAGACTTTTGAGAATTAAAACTGACTCTAGAAGGGAAGACTTGTCTGGACACACCAACATTAAGTGATGCAGAATTAGGAAGAAACTGAGGTGAGGTGGAAACCTACCTCTGCTTCTCATCTGATAGTAAAATGCTATACATAGTGTTGACTGATGGAAAGGGCTTGATCATGAATATGTTGCTTCTGGTCTACATGTATGTATCATTTAAACCCGTCAAAAATTGATAAAATTTTTGGACATCCTTATCTCTTTGATAATCAGACTTGGCCCCACATGTACTGCAAGTCCTGACTCAACCGACTGATAGAGCAACTATCTCATCCCAGAATTGCTTTTTCTTAAATAAGATGTAATATCAAGTGAACCTTGCGTGATATGAGCCAATTCCTTTTTGAGTTCAAAGATTTTACCAGCATCTAACCTTACATTTACTCCAACTCTCCCCAGATATCCTTGGCAAGCTCAAAATACTTAACACCGTATGCTATTTTCTTGGACATGGAGTTGGTTAACCACGAGACCACTAAATCATTGCATGTAACGATCTAGTCGGTCGTTACGTAGAATCTGCATTTATATTTACTGTTATTTTCTCGTCATAGCTTGATTAAACTGTTATTGATGTGTTAGAGTCGGTAGGCTCGGAATCGGAGAAAAAAATTATAATGAGAATTTAGTCACTTAGTCTTTAAAAATAGCCTTAGAGTTGGAAAAGTCAACTTAGAGTTGACTTATTGGTACACGACCTCGGAATGCCAATTTTATGGCTCGGATAGCTTCGTTAGGTGATTTGGGACTTAGGAGTGTGTTAGGAATATTTTTGTGAGGACCGGTATAGAATTAGGCTTGAATTGGCGAAAGTTAGTTTTTGGTAATTTTCGGTCGGCAGTGGAAAATAAGCTATCGGGTTCGGAATGGAATTCTGGAAGTTGAAACATGTTCGTAATGTCATTTTGGATATGTTTGCAAAATTTCAAGTCAATCGGAGTTGTTTTGGATAGTTTCGGCATCGTTGGTGGATTTTAGAAATTTCAAAGTCCTTAGGCTTGAATCCGATGTGATTTTGGTGTTTTGATGTTATTTTGATATTTTAAGAGTGAAAATAAGTTTGAATGATCATTTATGAGGTGTTGGTAAGAATTGGTTGGGGTCCCGAGGGGCTCGGGATTGATATCGAGTGGTTAACGGGCATTTTTGGCCTTAGGAATCTGCTGAAAAATCTAGTGTTCTGTTGCTGGTGTCCTTGTATGCGATCGCAGGGATACATTCGCGATCGCGTAGGCTTGTTGGTGGAAAGGGTGAAATTTTTCTTCGCGATCGCAGGGTCAGGGATGCGATCGCGTAGAGTGATGAGGCTGTGCATCGCGATCGCGGGTCCAGAGTCGCTATCGTATAGAAGAAGCAGCGAGGCATTGGAAATTACTCTATGCAATCGCATAGAGCTGGTCGCGATCACATAGGTTAGGAGGTTTAAGCATCGCGATCGCAGGGCATATGTCGCGATCGCAGTGAATAAAATCGGGGGTCAGTGAGTTTGCCCTTCGCAATCGCGTGGGTCTTTCCGCGATCGTGATGAAAGAATCCCTAGGCAGTATATAATTAAATCCTTCGTGACCATTAAACCTTTAACACCATTTTTGAACGGAAAAAGGGCTTTTGAGGCGATTTTGAAGAGAGGAAATCATTGGTCTTCATTGAGGTAAGGATTTTGGACCCTAAAACTCGATTATAGGTGATTAAGGAACATAATATCAGTGTTTAATCTGTGAAAATCAGTAGAAAAAGGTGGGGTTAGGGCTTGAGATTTTGAGACCTTTAGGGATCGATTTGAGCGGTCAAACGAACTCCGATTTTAGCATTCTTTATATATACTGACTCGTGAGATGATGAAGAACATTTTGGTATAAAATTTTTCAAGTTCCAAGACGCGGGCCTAGGGATCGGGTTTTGGCTAAATTTGGGTTTTGAGCTAAATTTGGTACTTTTCAATTGGAATTCACTCCTTAAGCATAATTTGATGATAAAAATATGAACTTGGTAGATTTGGAGCGCTCAGAAGTTGATTCGAGAGGCAAGCGGGTTGTAGAGTAGTTTTCGGGCTAGTTTGAGGTAAGTAATATCTTTAAATCCCGTCCTGAGGGTATGAAACCCCAGATTTTGCATCCTTTCACGAATTTTGGAATGTAAATATTGGAAATTTGGAAATATATTTCTTTTTAGGTAACTATTGAGTTGCGAACCCGATTTTAAAGCCTATGCTTAATAGTATTGATATATTTTGATATAATTTGGGCTGTAAGCCATGTTTGGGGCCTAGTGCCGATCTGTTTACCCCTTGGGGGCTATTTTTACTATTTTCCTCACTTGATATGTTATGATTTCCACTCAGCCTTTTCTTGAAAATTATTTTGATACTCAGAGTATTTTGATATTATTTCTTGAAAATGAAACATTGTTTTGGGTCGAGAACCTGGTATAATAATGGCCCGAGTGGGATGTTGAGAGTGTCTGACTGAGTGAGGTTGCGGGCCAATATTGTGATGATGCCTTAATGTGGCTGGCTGAGGGCCAATATTGTGAGTTATTTATGCCATGATGTGGCTGGCCGAGGGCCAATATTGTGAGTGATTTATGCCATGATGTGGCTAGCCGAGGGCTAATATTGTGAGTGATTTATGCCATGATGTGGCTTGTTATAGCGCTTGGGCTGTAGGAGCCCCTCCGAAGTCTGTACACCCCAGTGAGCGCAGGTACCTACTAAGTGCGAGTGATGCCCGCGGGGCTGATACTGAGTGAATGTGAGGTTGCATGCTGGGCTGATACTGAGTGACTATGAGGTTGCCTGCTGGGTTGATATTGAGTGATGGTGAGGTGCTGAGGGAAATTGTTACGAGAAATGATTATGGCCCGAATGGTAGATTTATGATGATTTTACTGAGTTTTTGACTGTGATTCACTTCATTTTTAACTGATTTTACTGAGATTTTTACAGAGATATATTGAAATTATACTTGTTTCAAAGGATTTCTGGAAATTGGTTTTCGAACTTATGTATTTGATGAATACTTTATGGTGACTTGGTGTTTTACTATTTTTTGTGAATTGGTGTATCTGTGCTGTGTGTTTCGTATTTCTCAGACTGTGATTTATTTTCATTACTACTGAGTTGGCGTACTCATCATTACTCCATGTGCCTCTGTGCACAGATCCAGGAACCAGTTCAGAGCAATAGCTGTCTTCATTCGTATTCAGCAGCTTACAAGATTTCGAGGTAGCTGTTCACCGTCCGCAGCTTCTCCATTTCCCTTCCTTTATTAGTATTAGTATTTATTTTATAGACATTGATTAAGACATTAGTAGAGTTAGTTTTTATTTCTTAGATGCTCGTGACCATGTTGACTCCATTCTTGGGAGAGTTGTTTAGAATGTTAGATTATTTTTGGGTCGTAAAAACTTAAAGAAATTATTTTATGCTTTGTTGTTGCTTGTTACTGATTATTGAAACATTATAATAGAACGGATGGGTAGTTATGTGATGGTTACCTAGCCTAGTTCCATGATAGGCGCCATCACGACCTGTTAGGATTTGGGGTCGTGACATTAAACCTATGCCATTGTCTTGCCAAGGGAGAACTATCAGGAGGTTTCATAGAACAACCATTAACAAAGTCCATTTTATTACTAACATAGAGCCACGAGAATAGTGTGTCTCCAACTCCCATTTCTAGTACCATCATATGACACTGACACCATGAAGATCCACATACATCATATGGGTGTACGTAGAGAGGATGACATGGATACGTATAATCATCCTTATGAAAGACGGAATGAGAAGAAGCATGTTGAGAAGTAAATGTCATAGCGGAAGGACTATTGTCTGCCTTGTCAAACACACACATCAAATAAGCAAGAGGTACTAGCATGCAAACTACAAAGTAGTAATGTTAACAATTTCCTACGTGTACCGGAAGGAACAAAATCCTCGTTATTGAGACTTCATCAAATCCACAAGAAAAACTTGAAAATGATTTCCAAAACCCTAGCTTGACGTGAATTTACAAAATACCAACATCACCCAATGAGATAGAAATCTCTTCACCGAAGAACATAAAGTTTGAATAGAAAACTGAAAAATTAACAACAAAATCGAAGAACTTCGTCGGAAAAATCATCAACTCGTCTAACACGGCAGCGAAACAAAAATTCGAGAAAAAATATGTAAGGGTAACATCAGACGAAAGAAAATCGCCTGACCTGACTAGATGTAGGCTTTGATAGCATGATAAAGTTGTGATTTGAGAGAAATCAATGAACCCATGATTAGGTTTGAGAGAGCTATTGAGAGAGAATCGGGGACCTATTATTTCAGAAAGAGGAAAATTAATAATTGTCTTTACAATAGACTAGGCCTCTCTATTTATATAGACCCTGATATCCAAGAAACCAAAATAAAAGATTGATCCACCTATACACTATAATCTAAATAAATACAAGGTGGGATTCGGATTCCAATACTAGAAACAACTAATGGATTAACCAATAAATTAAGTAATGTCATTAATATATATCTCAACAATCCGGAGGCTTACAACCCTAAAATTTGTTCATAGAATGTTAACAAGTATTTAAGCTTGGGTTTTCCCAAAAGCTTAGTGATGAATCAAACTGCATTATGATCTCCTCTATGTTTGGACCATTGAAGATAACATAAATAGAAAATTTCACTAAGTTGTTGCTATAAAAGAAATATCACTATTTTTCATACTTATATGGGGACAACTTTTTTGTAGCGGTAGGATAGAACATAATAAGATGGAGTTCACACCTATTTGCAACACCATCTTATGGAATAATTGAGATATTGAGTATAGATAAATATTCTCATAATATATAATCTCAACTAGTTGTCTCACTTTTCATGGTTTACCCAATACTTTTATCAGGTACAAATTACCTTTTGCTTCTGTAGAATATAATTTTGGGAATAGCTTTAACATACTGGGATTTCATTCTTGACATGATCAAATGATCATAGAATTGTAGAGTCTCCAAAAATGATGTAATTCTAGAGCTTCACATTTCTCTATTTCACATGTTTAGCACATAATAGCGAAAGAATGTGTAAAACCCCATAAGTGTAGGACATGCCACCACCAGAGTTCAGACTTTTGCAACGACAATTAAAGTTACGATAGTCGCCACAACGTATTGCATCGACCAGTGGCTTTAATGAGTGACTGATAGTTTAGTTGACCTTTGTTGTCCTGAGTGGTTTTGGTCTAGATGATTGATAACAGAACACATGCATGAACCAAGTCCATGGATAATGTATACAAGTCACGGTCAGATTCAAGAAAAAGTCAGGCACGTGCAAGACATAAGTATACGTGGTTATTTATGATATTCTCTGAATGAAAAGGTTGCGTAATTGATAAGGATCACGTTTCCTTACTTGAAGAGAATACTATCATAGATAAGGAAAGAGTTAGAGATTGAAGTTAGCTAGAACTCTTCAACCAAGGAAGAGTAAAACATCAGGTTTCTAGTTAATCCTAATCCTACTAACTCAACATATTTCATTTGTGTTCTCTTTACAGGTGACGCACACATGCTAAAGTTAAGCAAGAGTTGAGAGAAAAATAACAAGGTATTTTTCAAGAGTGCAAACCTGGAGCTACATAAACCACATAGAAGAACCAATTTCATATATTTGTCTTTTATTCTAGTTCAATTGTAGTAAGTCTTTTGAGTTGTACCTTTCAGCTTTCTTAGAAGCAAATTATAGTAGGTACTTAAGTTGTATTGTTCAAGTTAGAGTTAGCTTGAAGCTGTCGCAACAACATATGGCAGGTTGCTATAAGGTTAGAGGTAATGCTTAGGTTTATAAGAGTTTTGTAAACATTGTTGTTTGACTCATAGTTTTAGTGAAGTATTAGGAAAAATCCTACGAGGATGTAGGTAGTGGTTTATTTCTACCTTTTGAGCTAGGTTATTTTCGCGTAAAAATACTTGTGTTCTTTACTTTCTGCTTTATTTATTTCACAACTGTAGACTGAGGAATGCATAGAAGAACCAGGTCCTTCTATAATCCAGTGCACGTAAAAATTGGATACCACACAAATCACCCTCTCTTGTGTGAAACTGAAGTATAAAATAATTATTAGTATCAGAGCGGGTTATCCTTGAAGAGGCTAGCTAACACCTTAGGAAAAGATCAAGATGAGTTCACCACCTAGCAATTAGGAAGGGCAATCCACTGCTAGGCCACTACTCTTCAATGGAAAGTACTACTCATGGTGAAAAACAAGGATGAGAGATCACATGCATGAAGGAGACCACGAGCTATGGGATATAATCACTGATGGTCTGCTGCCTATGCTGAAGAAATTTTTTAAATGTGAGGATGTTCCAAAGACAAGAGCTTATTGCAATGCTGAGGACTTGAAGAAGTAGGAGAAGGAAGTTAAATCCAAGAAATGTCTTGTCTTTGGACTTAGTCAAGATGAGTACATCCAAAATTCAAGGGATCTCCGCTGCCAAGCAAATTTGGAACACAGTACAAGTGACCCATGAAGGAACAACTCAGGTGAAAAGATCAATAGGAACCCTACTATTTTTCAATATGAAAACTTTGCCATGAGAGATGGAGAAACTATTCTGGAGATACACAAGGTTCACTACATCGACAAATGAACTAATGTCTCTTGGATGGATTATCCCTGAAGACAATAGGGTTTAGAAGATACTAACTAGGATATTATCAATCACATAAGAAAGCAAGATCACTGTCATTGAGGAATCAAAGAATATTTCTACACTTCCTTTGGATGAATTGATTGGAAATCTCAAGGTTATGAACTTAGACGGAAAACCATGAAAATAGATGTGCCTGAGAAGGAAAGGAGTTTGACACTCAGAATTATTGAAGGTTCTGATTTTGAAGATGATGGAATATCAATGATTACCAAATACTTCAAGAAGTACCTAAGAAGATGAGAGATTTCTTTAAGAAGTGGAAGTTACAGCAAGTCTAGAGCTCCAAAGAAGTAGGCTAATGATGGATATTATAAATGTGGAAAGCCTGATCACGTAATCAAGAACTTTCCCTCGTGGGAGATTGAGTGAAAAAATGAAATTGTTGAGCGAAAGAGCTGAAAGAAGGAACAAGTTCATCCCAAGAAAGGCAACAACAAAGGATCAACCAAGGCAATGGTTGCTGCTTGGGGAGATAGTTCGGATGAAAGCTCGGATGATATTAATGATGATGAACGAACTCTAATGGCTATTAGAGAATCTGAGGTAAGTTTCATTCAATTAAAGGATAAGAATAAGTTTTTGTCTAAAGAAAGACTATCTGAATTTCTCCCGGAACTAATTGATGAGTTTGAAGATATGAATAATAAAAAGGAACAACTATCAAAGAAGTGTGTCATTTTGAAAGCAATGTGCAAAAACCTGGAACTTAGGGCTTATGAAACAAAAAAATGAAAATATTGTGTTGAAAAACCTGATTCATGCACTTGATACAACTGTTCTAGAACTTAGATATGAAAATCTAAAACTGAATCTAGGAACAGGTAAAGAGATAGCTAGTAATACACAACTCACACTAGAAGAAAACTTAGGTAAGGTAAAAGATGAGTTGTATAAAAGGTATGAACAAGTAAGAGTTTTGAAGGAGGACTTGAATAAGGTTAAGCAGGAGCTAATAGAACATATAAATGGAACAGGTCCTCTGATGCACTTTCATGGCTACAAGAGTAGCCATAGTTGCAGGGGACTTAACTTTGGGAATTCTGCACCTAACTGGGATCCCAAAAGCAAGTACATCACACTCACTGTAAAATATGCACTCACTGTGGTAACACTGGTCACTATTAGAGTGAATGCACTGTAAAAGGAAAGGCAAGTAAGAGGAACAAGAATTTTGATCTAGGAAAAAAAAGGCTACCAAGTTAGGCTGAAAAGAATTTGATTTATTCTTTTGCCTACAGAAAGGGACCCAAGCTAGTTTGGGTTCCTAAGACTAACCCCTGATTTCATTTTGCAGGTCCAAGTGAAAGAGAGCAGCCATATATGGTACATGGATAGTGGTTGCTCAAACCACATAGTAGGGACCAAGAACCAATTCCTTTCACTTGAGGACCTTAAAGGAGGTAATGTCTCATCTGGAAATGGAATAGAAATGTGAGATCTTTGGAGTTGGAAGATAGGTAATGTCGTGCCCCTTTTTCTCGCGAAATCGGGCTTTAACGTGTGACAAACCTTTTAAGGAAAAGGTTAAAAGAGAAAAGTCTCCACCTAACAGTTTTGAGGTGTGTTAGGGCACCTATTTTCAAATAACTCTATTTTAATTAGTTTTTGTTACCAAAGATTGGGTAAGAGCTCAAATTACCTCAAAAAGAAGGTGTTAGGCACTCTTCGAGGTCCACACTTGTGGGTCCCACCCGAACTTAAGACTATGTGGATTAGTCTTGGTGATCAAATAAACAAAGAGAAACATAAAAGTCGAAGAGTTACATTATAACATAAAAGAAATTGGTACAAGTCTTAAGGACTACAAGGATACAACTATAACAGTTGTGAACAACTATTTTTTGACCACACCGAAATTCTATACTATTTTGCTATAAATATTAAGGTTATATCTAATCTTAATATGTTAAATTTTTATCTTACTCTTAATAGATTCTATTTAAGAAAATTAAAAACAACAAAAATATTCACATTCTTAGAATATAAGATTTTTT
>ML374596.1:3715-15011 GCA_005239525.1 Nicotiana knightiana | reverse complement strand
TTGGTTATGGTTCCTTGGGTCGTATTTGATGTCCCGTACAAATATCATGCGATCCGGTATCGGCTCCGTACCTAGGCGTCCAGCCTGGACCATGGTAGGCGATAATACATGCACGACTAGCGGAATTCCAGTTTAAATTCCATAAAATGTCAAAAAATGTAACTTGATCATTTCTAAGCATTGGCTATGGTTCCATGGGTCGTATTTGATGTCCCGGAAAAATATCATGGAATCCGGTACTGGCTCCGTACCAAGGTGTCCACCCTGAACAATAGCAGGAGATAATACAACCACGACTAGCGGAATTCCAGTTCCATTGCCATAAAATGCAAAAAAATGTAACTTGATCATTTCTAAGCGTTGGTTATGGTTCCTTCCCGAAAAATATCATGTGATCCGGTACCGACTCCATACCAATGCATTCGGCCTGGACCATGGCAGGTGACAATACAGGCACGACTAGCGGACTTCTAGTTTAATTGCCATAAACTGCCAAAAAATGTAACTTGATCATTTCGAAGCGTTGGTTGTGGTTCCTTGAGTCGTATTTGATGTCCCGTAAAAATATCATACAATCCGGTACCGGCTCCGTACCAAGGCGTCTGGCCTGGACCATGGCAGGCAATAATACAGGCACGACTGGCGGAATTCTAGTTTAATTTCCATAAAATGCCAAAAATGTAACTTGATCATTTCTAAGCGTTGGTTATGGTTCCTTGGGTCGTATTTTATGTCCGGATAAATATCATGTGATCGGGTACCGGATCCGTACCAAGGCGTCGGGCCTGGACCATGGCAGGCAATAATATAGGCACAACTGGCAGAATTCCAGTTTTATTGCAATAGAATGCCAAAAAATGTAAATTGATCATTTCGAAGTGTTCGTTATGGTTCCTTGGGTCGTATTTTCTATCCCGGACAAATATCATGCGATCCGGTACCGGCACCGTACCAAGCCGTCCGGCCTGGACCATGGCAGGCAATAATATAGGCACAACTGGCAGAATTCCAGTTTTATTGCAATAGAATGCCAAAAAATGTAAATTGATCATTTCGAAGTGTTCGTTATGGTTCCTTGGGTCGTATTTTCTATCCCGGACAAATATCATGCGATCCGGTACCGGCACCGTACCAAGCCGTCCGGCCTGGACCATGGCAGGCGATAATACAGGCACGACTGGCAGAATTCATGTTTAATTGCCACAAAATGCAAAAAACTGTAACTTGATCATTTTGAAGCGTTGGATATGGTTCCTTGGGTCGTATTTGATGTCCTAGACAAATATCATGCGACCCGGTACCGGCTCCGCACCAAGGCGTCTGGCCTGAACCATGGCAGACAATAATATAGGCACGACTGGCGGAGTTCCAGTTTAATTGCCATAAAATGCCAAAAATTGTAAATTGATCATTTTGAAGCATTGGTTATGGTTCCATGGGTCTTATTTGATGTCCCGGACAAATATCATGCAACCTGGTACCGGCTCTGTACCAAGACGTTTGGTCTGGACCATGGCAAGAGATAATATAGGCACGACTGGCCGATTTCGAGTTTCATTGTCATAAGATGCCAAAAAATTTAACTTGATCATTTCGAAGCGTTGGTTATGGTTCCTAAGGTCGTATTTGATGTCCCGTAGATATATCATTCGATCCGGTATCAGCTCCGTACCTAGGCGTCCAGCCTGGACCATGGCAGGGGATAATACATGCACGACTAGCGGAATTCCAGTTTAATTTCCATAAAATGCGAAAAAATGTAACTTGATAATTTCGAAGCATTGGCTATGGTTCCATGGGTCGTATTTGATGTCTCGGAAAAATATGATGCAATCCGGTACCGGCTCCGTACCAAGGCGTCCAGCCATGACAATGGTAGGCGATAATACAACCACGACTAGCGAAATTCCAGTTTCATTGCAATAAAATGCCAAAAAATGTAACTTGATCATTTCTAAGCGTTGGTTATGGTTCCTTGGGTCGTATTTGATGTCTCGGAAAAATATGATGCAATCCGGTACCGGCTCCGTACCAAGGCGTCCGGCCTGGACCATGGCAGGCAATAATACATGCACGATTGGAGGAATTCCAGTTTAATTACTATAAAATGCCACAAAATTAACTTGATCATTTCGAAGCGTTGGTTATGGTTCCTTGGGTCGTATTTGATGTCCCGTAAAAATATCATGCAATCCGATACTGGCTCTGTACCAAGGCGTCCGGCGTAGACCATGGCAGGCGATAATACAGGTACGACTAGCGAAATTCCAGTTTAATTTCCATAAAATGCCAAAAATGTAACTTGATCATTTCGAAGCGCTGGTTATGGTTCCTTGTGTCGTATTTGATGTCCCAAACAAATATCATGCGATCCACTACCGGCTCCATCCCAAGGCGTCTGGCCTAGACCATGGAAGGCGATAATACAGGCACGACTGGCGGAATTCCAGTTTAATTGCCATAAAATGCCAAAAAATGTAACTTGATCATTTTAAAGCATTGGTTATGGTTCCTAGGGTCTTATTTGCTGTCCCGGACAAATATCATGCGATCNTTGGGTCGTATTTGCTATCCCGGACAAATATCATGTGATCTGGTACCGGCTCCGTACCAAGGCGTCCGGTCTGGACCATAGTAGGCAATAATACAGGTACGACTAGCGGAATTCCAATTTAATTGCAATAAAATGCCAAAAAATGTAACTTGATCATTTCGAAGCCTTGGTTATGGTTCCTAGGGTCTTATTTTCTGTCCCGGACAAATATCATGCGATACGGTACCGGCTCCGTACAAAGGCGTCCGCCCTGGACCATGGCAGGCAATAATACAGGTACGACTAGCGGAATTCCAGTCTAATTGCCATAGAAGGCCAAAAAATGTAACTTGATCATTTCGAAGTGTTGGCTATGGTTCCTTGGGTCATATTTTATGTACCGGAGAAATATCATGCGATCGGGTACCGACTCCATACCAAGGCGTCTGGCCTGGACCATGGCAGGCGATTATACAGGCACGACTGATAGAATTCCAGTTTAATTGCCATAAAATGCCAAAAAAATGTAGTTTTATCATTTCGAAGCGTTGGTTATGGTTCCGTGGGTCATATTTTATGCCCCGAAAAAATATCATGGGATCCGGTACCGGCTCCGTACCAAGGCGTCCGGCGTGGACCATGGCAGGCGATAATATAGGGACGACTAGCGGAATTCCAATTTAATTGCCAGAAAATGCCAAAAAATGTAACTTTATCATTTCGATGACTTGGTTAATGTTCCTTGGGTCGTATTTGTGGTCCCAGACAAATATCATGCAATCCAGTACCGGTTCCGTACCTAGGCGTCCGGCATGGACCATGGCAGGCGATAATACACGCATGACTAGCGGAATTCTAGTTTAATTTCCATAAAATGCCAAAAAATGTAACTTGATCATTTCTAAGCATTGTTTATGGTTCCTTGGGTCGTATTTGATGTCCTAGAGAAATAGCATGTGATCGCGTACCGGCTTCGTACGAAGGCATTCGGCCTGGACCATAGTAGGCGATAATACTGGCACGACTAGCGGAATTCCAGTTTCATTGTCATAAAATGCCAAAAAAATCTAACTTGATCATTTCGAAGCGTTGGTTATGGTTCCTAATGTCGTATTAGATGTCCCGGAAAAATATCATGTGATCTCGTAGCAGCTCCGTACCAAGGCGTCCGACCTGGACCATGGCAGGTGATAATACAAGAACGACTGGCGGAATACCAAAATATGTAACTTGATCATTTCGAAGCGGTTGTTATGGTTCCTTGGGTCATATTTGATGTCCCGGACAAATATCATGCAATCCGGTACCGGCTCCTTATCAAGCCATCCGGCCTAGACATGGCAGGCGATAATACATGCACGACTGGCTGAATACCAGTTTAATTGCAACAAAATGCTAAAAAATGTAACTTGGTCATTTCGAAGTGTTGGTTATGGTTCCTTGGGTCATATTTGATGTCCCGGACAAATATCATGCAACCTGGTACCAGCTCCGTACCAAGGCGTCCGGCCTGGACCATGGCAGGCGATAATACATGCACGACTAGCGAAATTCCAGTTTAATTGCCAAAAAATGCCAAAAAATGTAACTTGATCATTTCGATGCATTGTTTATGGTTCCATGGGTCTTATTTGATGTCCCGGACAAATATCATGCAACCTGGTACCAGCTCCGTACCAAGGCGTTTGGTCTGGACCATGGCAGGCGATAATATAGGCACGACTGGCCGAATTCGAGTTTCATTGTCATAAGATGCCAAAACATGTAACTTGATAATTTCAAAGCATTGGTTATGGTTCCTAAGGTTGTATTTGATGTCCCGTACAAATATCATGCGATCCGGTATCGGCTCCGTACCTAGGCGTCCAGCCTGGACCATGGTAGGCGATAATACATGCACGACTAGCAGAATTCAAGTTTAGTTTCCATAAAATGTCAAAAAATTTAACTTGATCATTTCTAAGCATTGGCTATGGTTCCATGGGTCGTATTTGATGTCCCGGAAAAATATCATGGAATCCGGTACTGGCTCCGTACCAAGGTGTCCAGCCTGAACAATGGCAGGCGATAATACAACCACGACTAGCGGAATTCCAGTTCCATTGCCATAAAATGCCAAAAAATGTAACTTGATCATTTCTAAGCGTGGATTATGGTTCCTAAGGTCATATTTGATGTCCCAAAAAATATCATGTGATCCGGTACCGACTCCGTACCAATGCATTCGGCCTGGACCATGGCAGGTGATAATACAAGAACGACTAGCAGAATTGTAGTTTAATTGCCATAAAATGCCAAAAAATGTAACTTGATCATTTTGAAGCGTTGGTTGTGGTTCCTTGAGTCGTATTTGATGTCCCGTAAAAATATCATACAATCCGGTACCGGCTCCGTACCAAGGCGTTTGGCCTGGACCATGGCAGGCGATAATACAGGCGCGACTGGCGGAATTCTAGTTTAATTTCCCTAAAATGCCAAAAAATGTAACTTGATCATTTTGAAGCGTTGGTTGTGGTTCCTTGAGTCGTATTTGATGTCCCGTAAAAATATCATACAATCCGGTACCGGCTCCGTACCAAGGCGTTTGGCCTGGACCATGGCAGGCGATAATACAGGCGCGACTGGCGGAATTCTAGTTTAATTTCCCTAAAATGCCAAAAAATGTAACTTGATCATTTTGAAGCGTTGGTTGTGGTTCCTTGAGTCGTATTTGATGTCCCGTAAAAATATCATACAATCCGGTACCGGCTCCGTACCAAGGCGTTTGGCCTGGACCATGGCAGGCGATAATACAGGCGCGACTGGCGGAATTCTAGTTTAATTTCCATAAAATGCCAAAAAATGTAACTTGATCATTTCTAAGCGTTGGTTATGGTTCCCTGGGTCGTATTTGATGTCCGGAGAAATATCATATGATCGGGTACCGGATCCGTACCAAGGCGTCGGGCCTGGACCATGGCAGGAAATAATATAGGCACAACTGGCAGAATTCCAGTTTTATTGCAATAGAATGCCAAAAAATGTAAATTGATCATTTCGAAGCGTTCGTTATGGTTCCTTGGGTCGTATTTTCTGTCCCGGACAAATATCATGCGATCCGGTACCGGCACCGTACCAAGCCGTCCGGCCTGGACCATGGCAGGCGATAATACAGGCACGACTAGCAGAATTCAAGTTTAATTGCCACAAAATGCAAAAAACAGTAACTTGATCATTTTGAAGCGTTGGTTATGGTTCCTTGGGTCGTATTTGATGTCCTAGACAAATATCATGCGACCCGGTACCGGCTCCGTACCAAGACGTTTGGTCTGGACCATGGCAAGAGATAATATAGGCACGACTGGCGGAGTTCCAGTTTAATTGCCATAAAATGCCAAAAATTGTAAATTGATCATTTTGAAGCGTTGGTTATGGTTCCATGGGTCTTATTTGATGTCCCGGACAAATATCATGCAACCTATTACCGGCTCCGTACCAAGACGTTTGGTCTGGACCATGGCAAGAGATAATATAGGCACGACTGGCCGAATTCGAGTTTCATTGTCATAAGATGCCAAAAAATTTAACTTGATCATTTCGAAGCGTTGGTTATGATTCCTAAGGTCGTATTTGATGTCCCGTAGAAATATCATTCGATCCGGTATCGGCTCCGTACCTTAGCGTCCAGCCTGGACCATGGCAGNAAAAATGTAACTTGATCATTTCGAAGCATTGGCTATGGTTCCATGGGTCGTATTTGATGTCCCGGAAAAATATGATGCAATCCGGTACCGGCTCCGTACCAAGGCGTCCAGCCATGAAAATGGTAGGCGATAATACAACCACGACTAGCGAAATTCCAGTTTCATTGCAATAAATGCCAAAAAATGTAACTTGATCATTTCTAAGCGTTGGTTATGGTTCCTTGGGTCGTATTTGATGTCCCGGAGAAATCATATGATCGGGTACCGGATCCGTACCAAGGCGTCCGGCCTGGACCATGGCAGGCAATAATACATGCACGATTGGAGGAATTCCAGTTTAATTACCATAAAATGCCACAAAATTAACTTGATCATTTCGAAGCGTTGGTTATGGTTCCTTGGGTCGTATTTGATGTCCCGTACAAATATCATGCAATCCGTACTGGCTCTGTACCAAGGCGTCCGGCCTAGACCATGGCAGGCGATAATACAGGCACGACTAGCAAAATTCCAGTTTAATTTCCATAAAATGCCAAAAATGTAACTTGATCATTTCGAAGCGCTGGTTATTGTTCCTTGTGTCGTATTTGATGTCCCAAAAAAATATCATGCGATCCACTACCGGCTCCATCCCAAGGCGTCTGGCCTAGACCATGGAAGGCGATAATACAGGCGCGACTGGCGGAATTCCAGTTTAATTGCCATAAAATGCCAAAAAATGTAACTTGATCATTTTAAAGCATTGGTTNATGGCAGGCGATAATACAGGCACGACTAGCGAAATTCCAGTTTCATTGTCATAAAATGCCGAAAAATGCAACTTGATCATTTCGAAGTGGTTGTTATGGTTCCTAAGGTCGTATTTGATGTCTCATAAAAATATCATGTGATCCGGTACCGGCTCCGTACCAAGGTATCCGGCCTGGACCATGGCAGGCGATAATACAGGCACGACTGGCGGAATTCCAATTTAATTGCCATAAAATGCCAAAAAATGTAACTTGATCATTTCGAAGCCTTGGTTATGGTTCCTTGGGTCGTATTTTCTCTCCGGGACAAAAATCATGCGATCCGGTACCGGCTCCGTACGAAGGCGTCCGGTTTGGACCATGGCAGGCGATAATACAGGCATGGCTGGAGGAATTCCAATTTAATTTCCATAAAATGCCAAAAAATGTAACTTGATCATTTCGAAGCATTGTTTATAGTTCCTTGAGTCGTATTTGCTATCCTGGACAAATATCATGCAACTCGGAACCGGCTCCGTACCAAGGCGTCCGACCTGGACTATGGCAGGCGATAATACAAGCACGACTGGCAGAATTCCATTTTAATTGCCATAGAATGCCAAAAAATGTAACTTGATCATTCAAAGTGTTGGTTATGGTTCCTTGGGTCGTACGTGATGTCTCGGACTAATATTATACGATCCGGTAACGGCTCCATATCAAGACGTCCAACCTGGACCATGGCAGGCGATAATACAGGCACGACTGGCGAAATTTCAGTTTTATTACTATAAAATACCAAAAACTGTAACTTGATCATTTCGAAGCGTTGGTTATGGTTCCTTCGGTTGTATTTGATGTCCCGAAAAATATCATGCGACCTGGTACCGGCTCCGTATCAAGGTGTCCAGTCTGGACCATGGCACGCGATAATATAGGCACGACTGGCGGAATTCCAGTTTAATTGCCATAAAATGACAAAAAATGTAACTTGATCATTTCGAAGCGTTGGTTGTTGTTACTTGGGTCGTATTTTATATCCCGTACAAATATCATGTGATCCATTACCGGCTCCGTACCAAGGAGTCCAGGCTGGACCATGGCAGGCGATAATACAGGCACGACTGGCGAAATTCTAGTTTAATTGCTATAAAATGCAAAAAAATGTAAGTTGATCATTTCAAAGCACTGGTTATTGTTCCTTGGGTGTATTTGATGTCTCGGACAAATATCATGTGATTCAGTACCGGCTCCATATCAAGACGTCCAGCGTGGAACATGGCAGGCAATAATACAGGCACGACTGGCGTAATTTCGGTTTAATTACTATAAAATGCCACAAAATGAAACTTGTTCATTTCGAAGTGTTGGTTATGGTTCCTTGGGTCGTATTTGATGTCCCAGAAAAATATCATGAGATCTGGTACCGGCTCCGTACCAAGGCGTCTGGCCTGAACCATAGTAGGCANTTTCGAAGCGTTGGTTATGGTTCCTTGGGTCGTATTTTCTATCCCAGAAAAATATCATGCGATCCGGTACCGGTACCGGCACCGCACCAAGCCGTCCGGCCTGGACCATGGCAGGCGATAATACAGGCACGACTGGCAGAAAATCCAGCTTAATTTCCACAAAATTCTAAAAAATGTAACTTGATCATTTCGAAGCGTTGGTTATGGTTCCTTGGGTCGTATTTGATGTCCCGGAGAAATATCATGTGATCGGGTACCGACTCAGTACCAAGGCGTCCGGCCTGGACCATGGCAGGTGATAATACAGGCACAAGTGGCGGAATTCTAGTTTAATTTCCATAAAATGCCAAAAAATGTAACTTGATCATTTCGAAGCGTTGGTTATGGTTCCTTGGGTAGTATTTGATGTCCCGGACAAGTATCATGCTATCTGGTACCGGCTCCGTACCAAGACGTCCGGCCTGGACTATGGTAGGCTATAATACAGGCACGACTAGCAAAATTCCAGTTTCATTGTCATAAAATGCCAAAAAATGCAACTTGATCATTTTGAAGCGTTGGTTATGGTTCCTAAGGTCGTATTTGATGTCCCGGACAAAAATCATGCAAACCGGTACCGGCTCCGTACCAAGGTATCCGGCCTGGACCATGACAGGCGATAATACAGGCACGACTGACGGTCAAATTAATTGCCATAAAATTCCAAAAAATATAACTTGATCATTTCAAAGCCTTGGTTATGGTTCCTTAGGTCGTATGTGCTTTCCGGGAAAAATATCATGTGATCCGGTACCGGCTTCATACCATGGTGTCCGGCCTAGACAATGGCAGACGATAACACAGGCATGACTGTCGGAATTCCAATTTAATTTCCTTAAAATGCCAAAAAATTTAACTTGATCATTTCGAAGGGTTGGTTGTTGTTCCTTAGGTCCTATTTGATGTCCCGTACAAATATCATGTGATCCGGTACCGGCTCCGTACCAAGGAGTTCGGCCTGGACCATGGCATGCAATAATACAGGCACGACTGGCGGAATTCCAGTTTAATTGCCATAAAATGCCAAAAAATGTAACTTGATCATTTCGAAGTGTTGGTTATGGTTTCTTGGGCCGTATTTGATGTCTTGGAAAAATATCATGCTATCTGGTACCGGCTCCGTACCAAGGCGTCTGGCCAGGACTATGGTAGGCGATAACACAGGCAAGACTAGCAAAATTCCATTTTCATTGTCATAAAATGCCGAAAAATGTAACTTGATCATTTCCAAACGTTGGTTATGGTTCCTAAGGTCATATTTGATGTCCCGGACAAATATCATGCGATCCGGTACCGGCTCCATACCAAGGTATCCGGCCTGGACCATGGCAGGCGATAATAAAGGCATGACTTGCGGAATTCCAATTTAATTTCCATAAAATGCCAAAAAATGTACCTTGATCAGTTCGAAGCGTTGCTTATGGTTACTTGGGTCATATTTGTGTTCCCGGAAAAATATCATGCGATTCGGAACCGGCCTTGTACCAAGGCGTCCGATCTGGACTATGACAGGCGATAATACAGGCACGACTGGCGGAATTCCATTTTAATTTCCATAGAATGCCAAAAAATGTAACTTGATCATTTCAAAGTGTTGGTTAGGGTTCCTTGGGTCGTATGTAATGTCTCGGACAAATATTATGTTATCCGGCACCGGCTCCGTACCAAGACATCAAACCTGGACCATGGCAGGCGATAATACAGGCACGACTGGCGGAATTTAAGTTTAATTACTATAAAATGCCAAAAAATGTAACTTGATCATTTCGAAGCATTGGTTATGGTTCCTTGGGTCGTATTTGATGTCCCGGAAAAATATCATGCGATTCGGAACCTGCTCCATACCAAGTTATCCGGTCTGGACCATGGCACGCGATAATATAGGCACGACTGGCAGAATTCCAGTTTAATTGCCATAAAATGCCAAAAAATGTAACTTGATCATTTCGAAGCATTGGTTGTTGTTACTTGGGTCGTATTTTATGTCCCGAACAAATATCATGTTATCCAGTACCGTCTCCGTACCAAGGAGTCCGGCCTGGACTATGGCAGGCGATACAGGCACGACTAGTGAAATTCCAGTTTCATTGTCATAAAATGCCGAAAAATGTAACTTGATCATTTAGAAGCGTTTGTTATGGATCCTAAGGTCGTATTTGATGTCCCGGACAAATATCATGCGATCCGGTACCAGCTCCGTACCAAGGTATCCNACTATGGCAGGCGATAATACAGGCACGACTAGCGAAATTCCAGTTTCATTGTCATAAAATGCCGAAAAATGTAACTTGATCATTTAGAAGCGTTTGTTATGGATCCTAAGGTCGTATTTGATGTCCCGGACAAATATCATGCGATCCGGTACCAGCTCCGTACCAAGGTATCCGGCCTAGACCATGGCAGGCGATATTAAAGGCACGACTGGCGGAATTCCAATTTAATTGGCATAAAATGCCAAAAAATTTAACTTGATCATTTCGAAGCCTTGGTTATGGTTCCTTGGGTCGTATTTGATCTCCCAGACAAGTACCATGCTATCTGGTACCGGCTCCTTACCAAGGCGTCCGGCCTGGACTATGGCAGGTGATAATATAGGCATGACTAGCGAAATTCCAGTTTCATTGTCATAAAATGCCGAAAAATGTAACTTGATCATTTAGAAGCATTGGTTATGGTTCCTAAGGTCGTATTTGATGTCCCGAACAAATATCATGCAATCCGGTACCAGCTCCGTACCAAGGTATCCGGCCTGGACCATAGCAGGCGATATTAAAGGCACGACTGGCGGAATTCCAATTTAATTGCCATAAAATGCCAAAAAATGTAACTTGATCATTTCGAAGC
>ML374593.1:84867-97593 GCA_005239525.1 Nicotiana knightiana | reverse complement strand
ACCCATGCCCTTTCGGACCAGTACCTGAAACTGGCGCCTTAGACCAACTCGGCCATCTTGACTCTTTAAGGATGTGGCGCATAGCTACTATAAAGCTCAGTTGCTAATTGTCCTACTATTTTTTACCTGTAGGACTCAAAAAATCTCATCATTGGACGCAAAGTTAAGATTATATCAAAATGCCACAATAGGCGCATTTTTTCCTTACGTTTGATCAACTTTTCCTCCTTCATGAAGGTACGAAAACTACAGATTTTACCTTCTAAAAAAAGAAAGTTGATCACACCCATTTTAATTTTCTAATACCACGCAATAAAGTGTGTTTTTTGTTTTGTTTTTTCACACGTAGGGAGATAGAGTGGGGAATACATGGTGGAGTTGGAACCCCAAAGAACAAGATGTTTGATGGTAAGAAAGTGTTTTACTCGCATAAAAAAGTTAACTCTGACGATTATGAACAAAATTAGAGTTTTAGTTACAAATTCGATAAAACTCGATAGTTGTGGCCAAATTTATATACTTATTTGTGTTAAGAAATCTACTTAATACATGTAAATACTTATTCAAAACTTAGTAAGCTGTCTTTTCTAGAATTAAGAATCCATATACTCAAAAAATTTGATCGGCTTCTGTTAACGGCACAAAATATTTGTTTTAAAAATTTTCCTCCAAAATCAGGGTGCTAAAGTGCGTAAACCGAAACTTAAAGGAGGTTAAGTGCATTAACCAATAATATCAAGATGGACCAACAAAATTGGGAGCGAGTATATAATGCGGTAGTGAGGCAGGAAGACAGAAATAGAGAAGAATGGAATCATCAGGGCAATGGCTGGAAAGAGCATTAGTGGAGCTATGTAACAAGATAGAGACGGGTCTTGATTTAGATGCTGAGATTATATCTGGGCTCGTCTCCTATTGCGAGCTTGCTCCTCCTCTCGATGCTAAAGAATATCTTGATGTAACCCCTTTCCCTCCATCCATATCTCTGGTTTATGATTTTCTTGCTTCCAGTTTTGATGAGCATATTGTTATGGTAATTTGGGTTCTGTATTTAGTATAAAGTCCATAATTGAGGGTAGAGGTATATGACTAATATTGGACTGCACCTATAGACATTTACGATCAAGGGGGTCTCTTGTTAGATTCAAAGGGATAATTTATCTGTCTGTAAGTTTTGATCCCACTGTTACTCATTGAAAACCTGATTTGAATTCTGTTGGAATTTTCTTTCTTTTTTTTTTTTTTTTGATTTTGTGATGAACTTTGAATTTCTTTTTTTAAGTTAAATTTATGAAGGAAATTAGCTCAGTGTTGAAAGGGTTGTACTAAATAATAAATAGAGCTGGCAAAACGATTGTGAAAGAATTATTGTGGAATTGTTGGTGATTTAGGTGTAGAATATTAGAAATTCAGCTTCAATTAAAAGTATTTTCTGAAAATAAAACTGAATCTAGCTTGATAAAAACTATTAAAATGATTTTGAGCTTGATTGACATTGTTTTTACTTAAAGGGGATCCTTGGCGCAATGGAAAACGTTGCCGCCATGTGTCCGTAAGGTCATGGTTTCGAACATTGGATATAGCCTCTTGTAGATATGTAAGATAAGTCGGTGTAGCCTCTTGTAGATATGTAAGATAAGTCGACGTACATAGACCCGATGTAGTCTGGCATTTCCTCAGAATCCGGTCAGTGAGATTATTGCACCAGGCTGCCTTTGTTGACATTGATTAAGATTGCATTCTTTCTCAATTCGTTTTTTCATATAACTTTACTTCTGTTTAAAGATACTTCATTTTACATTATAAACTTTTTTTTTTCCTTCATCTCATACTTTTTTCACCTAAGATCAGTTTGTTGTTGTGCTTTCCGCTTAAAGCCCGAGCATACCTTTGCACTTTTTGCCTATAGGCTGTAACAGCGGTATATGAATATTCCTGAGTAATAAAGCAACTACGCACTCTTCTCAGCATTTTCACATTTGTAATATTTGCTTTAACGTGGCAACTAAAATCCGTACAAGTTCCAATGTTATGGCTATTTCTAGAAGCATCTATATTTTGAAGACAGCAATCAAATTCTGTACTGTAAATCCAAGAGGTGCTGCCGCAATTGTTTCTGAAAATTTTAGTTGTTGAGAGGATGAAAAGTCAAATGGCCTCAGTTCAGTTTAACCATTTATCAATTGATGCCTTATGCTTATTGATACGAGTAGTTTGTTTTTTCTTGTATGTATGTATGTCGTTAAGTCTTCTTGATATTTAGAGAACGTGTAGATTAACAAAACAGAGCTACTTTGGTGAGTCTTTCTAGTGTAGCATTCCATTCCTCCAGTTAGAAAGTAGAAGACTACTTTTTCATTTGGTATTTGAAGTCGATCTGAATTTGGATACTGCTAAGACCTTTCCCACATTGATACTTATTAGTGGTTATTAAATCTTGATCTCATGTATAAGCACGTGAATTTGGTTAGATCTTCTCTGCAGATGGCTATGGTGATTAAGATTGTATTTGGTGTTTTTTGTTATCGGTACCATTTGACCGTTGTTGGTGCATTTACTGACATATTTACTTTCTGAATCTTCTATAGAATATCATAGGTCAGGAAGCTGGAAGAAGTGTGACGAATGAATATTTGAGACGAAGAGGTCATTCAGATATATACCACACTACTCAAGGTACTTCTGCTTCCAAATTGCAAGCATATGTAAAGCCCCCTTCAGGTGATAGTCTGGCAGCTGGAACTAAAAAACAAGTGCGAGCACCAAAAGAAAGTAATACCTCAAGTAAGAAGGAAAGTCAGAGCACTGCTGGGACATACAACAACAAACAACAACAACAACAACCCAGTAGGATCCCACTAGTGGGGACATCAAATGGACAAAATGTACAGAGAGGAAGTCAAGGAAACTCTACGACAACAACAACTGCACCTCAACCCCAATCAAGTCAAAGAAACTCTAGAAAGAAAAAATCTGACAAAGTTGTTTCACTTGCTGAGGCTGCAAAAGGGTCCATTGTATATCAACAGGGGAAGCCATGCTCATGCCAAGCCCGTCGACACAGGCTGATTAGCAATTGTTTATCTTGTGGAAAGATAGTCTGTGAACAGGAAGGTGAAGGGCCTTGCAACTTTTGTGGTGCACTTGTGCTAAAGGAAGGAAGCTCGTATGCTGGATTAAATGAAGGCCCAGTTCCAATTTCAGATGCTGAGGCTGCAGCTGAAGCCTATGCAAAGAGGCTAGTTGACTATGATCGGAACTCTGCTGCACGTACGACTGTTATCGATGACCAAAGTGACTATTATGAGATTGAGGGAAATAGCTGGTTGTCAAAGGATGTAAGCAGTGCACGTTTGTGAGAACATTTCACTTTGCAAGACTTGGCTTCTAGATGACACTGACTTATCCTTCTTTTCCTCCCCTTTTAACAGGAAAAAGAACTTCTTAGGAAAAAGAAAGAGGAGATAGAAGAGGCTGAACGTGCCAAACGAAATCGAGTCATAATGACATTTGACCTCGTTGGCCGCAAGGTTTTTCTTTCATTGCTATTAGGAGGATATGTGCTTGCATCTTATTCCTTCTCTCTTTTGTTCTTTTTTTCTTTCTTTCTTTCTCTCTTTATTCTTTGTCTTTAGCATGGAGGGTGAGAAATTGGTTCTCATCTTCTTGTTCTTTTGCACATATCTTTGATCTTGCCTTTTCAATCATCACAACAAATTAGTGTGCTCTTTTGGCTTTTGACTGTTGATTCTTATCTTTTCTTTATGCAAATGTGCTGCAGCATAGTGCATCATTTATTACCATGTTGTTAGAGATTGCATATCAAAAATCTGGCTTGACTTTTAACCAAATTCTAACATGAGTTTCATAGCCCAAATCAGAAAATGACCTTGAATGTGGTCAAAAGTTGCATTTGAGTATTGATTCGTTATTACTGCAATTGGTGCTCATGCTATTTCCACCATCTGCTCGTTGATAGTCTAAAAAAGTTGGAAACTTCTTCGACCTCACTGTTTTTGTCATCTCCATTTTCTGAATGTGTTGTGTGCGATGCAATAATCACTTGTTGCAGTGTTATTACTTTCTTGTATTCAAGGAGCATTTTTAGATGCCTGATCCAACACCTCAACAATGTAAACATTCTTTCTTGCTTATGTGATTCATTGAAAATTTTGGTTGGGGAAGCATTATCTATTGTTTCAGTTTTGACTTATTCTTAGGCATGGCTCTTCGGGTTTCTCTTCTTTTTTGTTTTTCTTTTCTTGGTGTATAAGCCTCACACCCATAACTTCTGTAATAACCTGGAGTACACCTGTTGGTTGCTTGGAGCTCATCCTAATATCGTAACTACAATGCCTTTCTTGATCTATGTTCTGCAGGTTCTTATAAATAAAGACGAGGCTTCGGAAGAACTGCATAATGGAATTCTACTCAGACCAGCAGGGGAAAAGGAAGCAACCCGCATTAGACCTAATCCAAACCTGAAAGTACAACCCGTCTTTGTGGATCCAGGTCCCAGGAAAACTCCCAAGGCGAAGAATAATAAGAAAGGCCCAAGTAATGGCTTGTGCTTGGAGATTACTGGCAGAGTGCAACATGATACGAATGAACTCTCACGTTTGATAGTAGAGGGCAAGCTACGTGGATCTTCGAATAGCAACTCGTGGCATGAACCATCTGTTAATAGGACAGTTGGAACTTCAGATGACTCTGAATGTACTTTAGATTACTATTGAGAAGTATATAGATGGCAAGTCGAAAATTTTCATCCCCACACCTCCAAACATACTGTCTTCAGAGATAATTACTCAAGATGTCAACTGAGTTTTGTTTTTTCCCATTTTTTTTGGAATACGTGGAATTGAACTTACTGTCATCTATGTTCATCCGACATCATGTGCATGGAAGCTCTGCAAGAGCTGAGAAATATATCAAAGTGCGATAGGTCACCCGGAAGCTTCCTATGTATTACAAGGAAGTTGCATCTTTTTAATGAATTATATTTTCGTTTACTTTATAGTTTGTGCATTTTTGGTTCGTTGAAATAGCCAAATTGGGATGAAAACCATAACATTCGCATTCCTTTACTCTAGCCTTTTAGCTACCTGTGGGCATTTCATTTATGTCAAAAACTGTTCAACAGATAATACAACAAAACGAAGATGCAGTTCACTAGGAATTATTGATAAGGAAAAGAAAAAAGAGGAAGATGTAATCTATTTTTGCTTCTTCGTTAGCAATAGGTTATATCATATGCTTGCCTGCAAAACTTGTCTCCCACATTATACTCTCGATTGAGATTTTATCATAATATTATACACGTTATGAAACAATAAAAGAACAAGAACAATATTGCAGGAAAGAGAGAAAATTCTTATTGAATTTTGGGATGATTTACAATGGGGTAAGATCCCTTTATTTATAGGGAAAAAATGACTTAGCCACAAAGTAAAACTCTCTAAAAGATAGACATTCACTCCAAATAGAATTCTATTTATAACACTCCCCCTTGAATGTCTATTCAACAAATAATGTGCCTCGTCAAAACCTTAACTAAAATAGAACCCAATGGGAAAAAAATTTTAGAAAAGGAAAAAGAGTACACATGTTTAGAAATGCGCCTTTTTGGTTGCCTCGTTAAAAACCTTGCAAGGAAAACCAAGTGGGACAAAACCTTATAAGAAAAAGAGTGCAACGCGCATTAACTCCCTCTGATGAGAACATCAATTCACATGCTTGAGCTTTCGCATAACAATCTTGTACACTAGCTTCTTGAAGGTTGACGTCGGTAGAGATTTTGTGAATAAATCAGCCATATTATCACTTGAACGAATCTGTTGCACATTGATATCACCATTCTTTTGAAGATCATGTGTGAAAAATAACTTTGGTGAAATATGCTTTGCCCTATCTCCTTTTATGAATCCTCTCTTCAATTGGGCTATGCATGCTGCATTGTCTTGATACAAAATCGTGGGTAGCTTGTCACACTTCAAACCACATTTGTCTCGAATAAGATGTATTATAGATCTCAACCACACACATTCTCGACTTGCTTCATGAATAGCAATTATCTCAGCATGATTAGATGAAGTAGCCACGATCGATTGCTTAGTCGATCGCCAAGATATGATAGTGCCTCCACAGGTAAACACATAACCTGTTTGAGATCGGGCCTTGTGTGGATCAGATAAATACCCAGCATCGGCATAACCAACAAGATCGGGACTGCAATTATTGCCATAAAATAAGCCCATATCGGTAGTTCCTTTTAGATACTGTAATATGTATTTGATTCCATTCCAATGTCTCTTTTAGGAACAAAGCTATATCTTGCTAAGACATTAACTGAAAAAGTTATGCCAGGCCTTGTAGTGTTGGCAAGATACATTAGTGCACCAATTGCATTAAGATATGGTACTTCAGGACCAAGTAGCTCTTCATTCTCTTCTCGAGGTCGGAATGGATCCTTATTCACATCAAGTGATCGAACAACCATCGGAGTACTTAATGGATGTGCTTCATCCATGTAAAACCGTTTCAGTACCTTTTCTATGTATGCAGGTTGATGAACAAAAATTTCATTTGCTAAATGTTCAACTTGCAAACCAAGATATAATTTTGTCTTTCCGAGATCTTTCATCTCGAATTCTTTATTTAAATAATAAATTTCCTTTTGGAGTTCTATAGGAGTTCCAATAAGGTTTATGTCATCAACATATACGGCAAGTACAACAAATTTCGATGTTGTTTTCTTTATAAAAACACATGGACAAATGAAACCATTTATATAACCTTCCTTTAATAAGTACTCACTAAGACGATTATACCACATACGTCCTGATTTCTTTAGACCATACAAAGATCTTTATAATTTGATTGAAAACATTTTCCGGGACTTTGAATTATGTGCGTTAGGCATTTTAAATCCCTCGGGAATTTTCATGTATATCTCATTATCAAGTGATCCATAAAGGTAGGTGGTAACTACGTCCATTAAATGCATGTCAAACTTTTCATGGACAACAAAACTAATTAGATAACGGAATGTTATAGCTTCCATAACAGGTGAATATGTCTCTTCATAATCGACACCAGGCCTTTGTGAAAATCCTTGTGCAACAAGGTGTGCCTTATATCTTTGTACCTCATTTTTCTCATTCCTCTTGCTACAAAGACCCATTTATAGCCAACATGCTTAACACCATTAGGTGTTTGGACTACAAGCCTAAAAACTTCACGTTTCGCAAGTGAATTCAACTCTGATTGGATTGCTTCTTGCCATTTTGTCCAATCATGTCTTTGTCGACATTCTCCAACAGATTGAGGTTCAAGATCCTCATTATCTTGCATAATGTTAGATGTAACATTATATGCAAAGACATAATCTACCACTATCTCCACTCGGTTCAAATTTGTCTCAATATCGATTAGATTTATTGATAGTTCCTTATTATCTTGAGTCTCGGGCTCAGTGATTTTTTCATGAATCTCAGAATTTATTAAATCGTGGATTTCTTCGTGAGACTCTTTCGTAGTTTTATTTTGATCATTTATTTTCCTTTTTCTAGGATTTCGATCCTTAGAACCCAATGGTCTGTCACGTTTTAGGAGTGCTTTGACTCATTAGCTATGACACTAGAAGATGGTCCAATAGGGACATCAATACAGATTGGAACATTCTCTGCAGGGATATGTGATTTTGTTATCCTTTTCAAATTCGTAAATGCGTCTGGCATTTGATTTGTTATTCTTTGCAAATGGATAATCTTTTGCACCTCTTTTTCACAAATAGAGGTACGTGGATCAAGATGAGACAATGATGGATTTTTCCACAAAATTTTCCGTTTGGTTTCACCAATTTCTCCCCCTAATTTTGGGAGAAGTGTCTCATCGAATCGACAGTCTGCAAATAGAGCAGTGAACAAATCTCCCGTTAATGTTTCGAGGTAGAAAATAATGGAGGGCGATTCGAACCCAACATATATTCCTAACCTTCTTTGGGGACCCATTTTGGTTCGATATGGCTGTGCTACAGGCACATATACTGTGCATCCAAAAATTCTTAAATGGGATATATTAGGTTCATGACCCAAAACTAATTGCAACGGAGAATATTTATGATAATTTGTCGGTCTGAGACGAACTAGTATTGTTGCATGTAAAATGGTGTGACCTCAAACATAAGTGGGCAGTCTCGTTTTCATGAGTAACGGTCTTTCTATCAATTGAAAACGTTTAATTAAAGACTCAGCAGGGCCATTTTGAGTGTGAACATGAGCTACATGATGTTCCACTTTTATCCCAATTGATAAGCAATAATCATTAAATTCTTGGGATGAAAACTCAGTAGCATTATCAAGTCTAATAGACTTAATTGGATTATCGGGAAATTATGCCTGTAATCGGATTATTTGTGCCATTAATTTTGCAAATGCGAGGTTGCGAGATGACAATAGGCACACGTGAGACTATCTAGAAGATGCATTTATTAAGACCTTAAAATATCTAAACGACCCACTGGGTGGGTAAATAGGTCCACAAATGTCCCCTTGTATACGTTCTAAAAACGCAGGGGACTCAATCCCAACCTCTGTTGGTGATGGTCTTATAATTAACTTGTCTTGATAACAAGAAGGGCAAGAAAATTCATTATTTAAAAGAATCTTTAAATTCTTTAATGGATGCTCATTTGAGTTTTCTATAATTCGTCTCATCATAATTGATCCAGGGTGTCCCAATCGATCATGTCAAAGCACAAAAGTATTTTAATCAGTAACCTTTTGGTTTACGGTAGAATGTGTATCAATTGCACTAATTCTTATCCAATACAGGCCACAAGATAAAGATGGGAGTTTCTCAGTTACCCTTTCTGGTCAGAGACATTCTTGGTAATGATGAGATATTCAAGGTTATTCTCATCTATTGTCTCAATATGATATCGGCGGATATCTTTAAAACTCAACAAGTTCCTCTTGGACTTGGAGGAGAACATTGCATTCTCTATGATAAGTATTGTTCCCTTAGGCAGTGTTATAGTAGCTCTTCCAGATCCTTCAATTAAATTACTACTACCAGCAATTGTAGTAACACCTGCCTTACACATGCTTAAATGAGAGAAATATTCTTCTCTTTGAATATTGTATGTGTCGTACATGAATCAATTAAACAAATATTTTTACAATTGAACTTCGATCCAATTTTGCTTTGTAGAATATCCATATTTTCTTCCCATGGGTTGACATACATAAAGAAATATATGAATAAATATTAGTATTTTCAGAGATAAAGGAAAAGAAACAAAGTGAAGTCAATAACTCAATAATGGCTTATTCAATAAGTGTGATGATAATTTTTCGTAAGACACAATCTTTGATTGAACAACTAAATTAGAAAATAAATATTGCATTTTAATAAAAAAATTCGAATAGTGTCAGTTGATTTAAAATCAATCCTAACTTATTGAAATGCTTTTGTAAATAGTTTCCCGCCAGTCTGTAAGACACCTTTTCGTTTGCAAATTTTTGCAAGTTTTCGTTTGCAACTGATACTCAATCTTTATAAAAAAAAAATTCGTTAGCAAGTTTTTTCACATTTGCAAAGTTTTCATTTTTAATAAAAATTCTTTTTCGTTTGCAATTTTTTTTTCCGTTTGCAAAGTTTTCAACCCTTAACATAAACAACTGATATTGATTATGAATTTTGACCATTCTCAAACTTTATTCAATGACATATTATACTAATTCGACATACTAATTAAAACTACTACTCATGTAAACTATGATAATTACATGATATTTATTCACTAACTAATATGAATAAGCAAAATAAAATAAAATCAAACTATTCAATCTTCTTTAACCAGCGATCCATCACCAATCAAGTGGTCTATTTTTCCATCAAGGCGCTCAAAGAAGTCTACCACATCTAAGTGGGTGATGTCAAAATCATTGTCAGAGACAAAAGTGGCTTCAGGGCCTTTATTCTTTAGAGATGCTTGATAAAGCTCAACCAAATGTCTTGGTACACGACAGATATTTTCCCAATGCCTTTTTTCCACCGCAACGATAACATTCAGTTTCTGAACCATTTGCCTTTGGCTTCTCATTTTTCCCTTTCCNGGGGGGGGGGGGGGAGGGGTGATTAACACCAGAAAAATTTCTTCTTTGTCCACAGCCATGGCCACGGCCATGACCATTAATAGGGCCACGGCTTTTCCCACGCTTAGCATAATGGGAATACACCTCATCCACTTCAGGTAATGGTGTAGACTCAGTGGGCTGATTTTTGTGATTTCTCATGAGCAATTCGTTATTTCGTTCAGCCATAAGGAGAAGAGAAATCAACTCAGAGTACTTCTTGAAACCTTTCTCTCGGTATTGCTGTTGCAAGACCATATTGGAGGCATGAAACGTTGTGAAAGTTTTTTCAAGCATATCATAGTCAGTGATAGTGTCTCCACAGAGTTTCAATTTAGAAGTAATTCTGAACATTGCAGAATTATATTCAGAAACAGACTTAAAGTCTTGGAGCCTCAGATGAGCCCAATCATATCGTTCTTGTGGAAGAGTGACCAATTTTAAGTTGTCATATCTTTCCTTTAAGGCATTCCACAAAACAAGTGGATCTTTGGCTATGAGATATTCTATTTTCAACCCTTCATCAAGGTGATGGTGCAAGAAAATCAAGGCCTTAGCACAGTCTTGGGTAGATGCTTTATTTTTATCTTTAATGGCGTCTCCAAGACCCATTGCATCTAAATGGATTTCAGCATCCAACACCCATGTCATATAGTTCTTGCCCGAAATTTCAAGGGCAACGAACTTTCTTTTCATAATGTCAGTCATAATTAAAAAGAGGAGAAAAGTTATACCGGTAGAGTCTCGTGTTGATAACGTGTTATGAAACAATAAAAGAACAAGAACAATATTGCAGAGAAAGAATATAAGAAAAATATTGCAGAGAAAGAGATCTTTCTCTGCAATATTGTTCTTCTTCTTTTATTTTTTTATAACAATACATTAGTTTTAGATGCATTGTTGAAAATTTAAACTCAATTTAATGTTAAATTAGCGATGGAAACAGATGATAATAGAAGAAATATAGGGAAAATAAAAGAAAGAATATGACTTTACGCCCTTTTTACATTTTTGTTTATAAAAAATAGGACTCCACTATATCTTAGTTTGTCTTCTATGATTAACTTAATTAAATTGTTAAAAATATATTTATCTCATGGGTAATGGAATCCATTTTCTTCTTTTAGCTAAACATATTTTTCTTGGGAAAAAAATTCAACAATCAAGGAACCAAAATTTGTGCGGGTAAAATCAGGGATACAGTTGCCCTCGATTTTCCGGTAAAGAAACAAGAGGGAGGCACGATCTAGCATGACCTCGAGTAAAGCCAAGGGGTTCCACGTCTCAAGCCCGGGAGGACGAATGGTGCACTCGGGACCGGATACGGCTGAGCATTGGGTCCAAACAGAGTAAAGGGTCGAGATTAAGGGAAAGGACGGTTAGACGAAATAAGCAGGGAGCCGTAATATCCGCCCTCAACCAGATGTTACAGCGCGAATCTCGCCCGATATCAACTGCAGATCAATATTTATCTGAGGGAAAAGAGTTTTTACCTTATTTAGGTGTGTACTAGGATTGAAGCTCCCCTACTATATAAAGGGGAGGATCTTTTTATTTTAAAACCACAATTGGCACGCATATCAAAGTAATAAAAATTTATTTTTGTTCTTTAGTTACTGTTCATAGTGTTCTTCAGCTTCTTAATCATTTGGTTGCAACCGAGCCCGTCTCGAAGGCTCGATGAGGTCATTTTCAGTGTTTATCTAAAATCCAGGCTTAGTTGTTCATCACGTTTGGTTTGATCATTTTGCTTCTCTTTACTTTAACTATTTTCTGTTCGTAGATCATTCGTGTTAAATTAAATCACGTATCTTTTAACCGTGTACAAATTTAATTGTTACTTATTTTAAGGGTAAACAGTTTGGCGCCCACCATAGGGCTAAGGATAATAGTGGTGATTTAATACGAATCTCCGTAACACACCCTACTTTACACTTTCTCTTTGAAGTATGATTTCAGGTTAATCTAAAAATGTCAAATTCTCAGTTTGCCCACTTGAACATTGACGTCGAGTCAAGCCACCGCGGTGAAAATAATAACATGGTACCCAACAATGACATACACCCTGTTGATCCCAATGGTGTCCCAATCACTGACTTGGTCGATGCTAACTCACAGGTTGCCATCAACATCAACCTGCCAACCAACCCCGAAAATAGCATTCAAAAGGTACCCTGGCCATTGGCTTGAGAAAAGACCGAAATGGAAAGTGATGGAGTTAGTTAGCGATTGGTTTTTGAAATGTTACAAGATCATCAAGCGGAAATAGCACATATACAAAACCAAAGTCACGCCCAGAACAGGACCGAGCCCGAGCGGGTTAGAGAAAACGCTCGAAGGGATGAACAAATTGCGATGGAACCGGACGAGTTCGGGCCCAAGGAAACTTTCAAGGTGATGTAAATGCTAGAAGCACTAACGAAGCGGGTGGAGTCTGGTGAGAAAAAGATAGAGCCAAATGACAAGAAGGTGGAAACTTACAATTCGAGGGTCGATCAGATCCCGGGAGCGCCTCCAATATTGAAAAAACCAGATTTCAGAAAAAGTTCATTCAGAAGCCTTCTCCCCCCCCCCCCCCCCCCCCCCC